>BGNK01001636.1:609-59869 GCA_003297005.1 Symbiodinium sp. clade A Y106 | reverse complement strand
GCAGGAGCAGGAGCAGGAGCAGCAGCGGCGGCAGTGGCAGTGGCAGTGGCAAGTAGTAGTAGTAGTAGTAGTAGTAGTAGTAGTAGTCGTAGCAGTAGTAGTAGAAGTAGTAGTAGAAGTAGTAGTAGTAGTAATAATAGCAGTAGCAGTAGCAGTAGCAGCAGCAGCAGCAGCAGCAGTAGTAGTAGTCGTAGTGCCAGTACCAGTACAAGTACTAGTACAAACATGTACATACATATATATATATATATACATACACATGTAAGACCCGAAAAAGCCCCGACTCACCAACCACCTCTCAACCTTCGTCAGGGGCATCTCCCGGCATTCCGGGCAGCTCATCGAGCAGTTCGGCCAGGTATGCCTTGACCATTGATACTCATACGGGGGCCTAGGGCCGTCTGGCTACGAACATGGCTGTGTAGTGTTGCACATGAGGCATATACCATTTCTTATCGAATAACGAGGATGACGGGGATTTCGATTTGGGGTTGCGGACATACGGTTTCCGTGGCTTCCTGTCTGGGGAATAAGGCTCCTACTACACCTTAGGGGCACTGAGACAAGAAAAGCAATAAAGGCAAGATTACTGACTGCACGAGTTTATGTGTTTATTGCGTTCTTTTTAGTAATATTTCGTTTCCACCTCGGACAATATTACTCGTAGTACTAGTAACAGTAGTACTAGTGTTAATACGCTAATACAAGTACCGATGCTAGTACTGCGTAGTACTAGTACCAAAAAACTAGTACTAGTACACGAGCAGCAGTAGTAGTAGTACGAGTACGAGTACGAGTACGAGTACGAGTAGTAGTAGTAGTAGTAGTACTAGTACCTGGTACCTGGTACCTGGTACCTGGTACCTGCTACCTGGTACCTGGTACCTGGTACCTGGTACTTAGTACCTGGTACCTGGTACCTGGTACCTGGTACTTAGTACCTAGTACTTAGTACCTAGACTACTACCACTACCGCTACCGCTACCGCTACCGCTACCACTATCACTACCACTACCACTACCACTACTACTACTACTACTACTACTACTACTACTACTACTACTACTAGTAGCAACTACACTCTGCATGCCAATGCCATCCTTGTCAAATAGCTAACAACACAACACCGTCATAACATAAAACGCTGCATATCCCTGCAAAACGGTTGCAAAACCCTAACATACGGGCCTCAATAATTAGAACAGGGTTTTGGAAAACCCTAAACCCTAAACCCCTAAACCCCAAACCCAAGTCTACAAACCCCGTTGGGAGCCTGAGGCACTGCCCCTTCGCGGCGGAAACGTTGCAGCCTTGTCGCGGGTGTAGGGATTATGACTCACTAGCCCAAAACCCTGTGAGGTTCCCTCAAAGGGTTTAGGGCTAATTAGGGTTCAGGGCTCAAAACTAAGGGTTCCCTAAAAACTGGCCCAAAACCCAAGGAAACAAAAGTTGAAACTTTCAGAATCGACTACCTTATGAGAACCCCAAAAGTTGAAAAGTTGAGTTTACAGCCAATAAGATGATCTAGGGTTCTACAAGGTTTATGTGGGGGCTCGGGGGGTCTTGTAGTAGGATCAGGCTAGGATGTTGGTGTTCAAGGTTGAGGGTGCATGGTTTAGGAGGGGACCTAGCAAGTAAGAGCATAAGTAACATGAGAAAAAATGTACGGATAACACCCTTTTGAGGCCTTCATTTCTCTTAGCCCCATGATCCATTGCATGCATTTTCCTTGAAAGGTTCGCCCTCTGCGCTTACCGCGCCTTTTTCAAATTTGTTGTCACACCTCAAATGACGTCAACTGTAAGGTTTGGGGCTTAGGGTTTAGGGTTTAGGGCATGGCAGTATTTGGGTTCAGGATGTTGCTGTTTCACAGGCCGCTGGGCTTTAGGATTTACGAAACTACACTTTGTGGGTTTCGCTCGCGCACTTTTGCGACTTCTGGTCTTGCTTATCGCTTTTCGGAGCTCGGGATGCCTGAGTGCCGGTCTCACAGCTTAGTTGCTGAGTTCATAAGCCCCAAAAAGTATACACTTCCAGTTTTATAGTGGGTAATATTATCCCAAAAAGTGTAAAGTGTATCCACTCAGCTACTAAGACAGTTTCGGCTCTAACTTTTTGAAACTCTGTCCTGTCTTAGGTGCCATGTGCAGCTACAGGGCTTCGAGGACGCAAAACGTGTAGGTTCCGAAACGCCTCACCGCCAGAAACCCTGAATTCTTACGGGAACCCAAAACGCCAAACCCTATAATACTATACCCTAAACCCTAAACCCCAAACCCAAAACCCTAAAACCCCAAACCCCAGGCCCACAAAACCCGAAACGAACCCAGAGCTTCCCACGCCCTGCAGCCGAAAACACCCAAAGCTTATGGCTATAGTCTATAGTGTATACTCTTGGCTGACTTCTGAACCCCTCCAAAAAGTTAAACTTTTAGCCTCCTTATTATAGTTCATATAGAAACCCAAAAAAGTTAAAGTCCTAAGAGCCAACCAGAAGAACGCCAAGGGTCCCTCCATCTACCCCCTATTCGACCCTAAATGCCCTTTATTTGGGACCATACACCCCTGTTTGGGATCCCCAAACCCTAAACCCTAAGCCCTAAACCCGAAACCCAAACCAAAAACCCTAAATCAAAAACCCAAAACCCTACAGATCTCTTATAGTACCCTTATGGATCCCTTTAAAGGAACCCTTATAAACCCTATAAACCTCAAAAAAATAACCCTAAACCCAAAACCCATAACCCGAAATCCAAAACCCAAAACCCTAAACCATAAATCGTTAATACTGGTCCCAGGCTCAGCTCGTCTATTCGCGGTGGCTTCACGCCCTCGGCGCGGAGAAACGCCTCGGCCTCCACTTGAAAAGAAACGTTTATGAGGTTTGTAGGGCTCCTTTAAAGGGATCTACAAGCGTTCCTTTAAAGGGATCTAGAAGGGTTCCGTTAAAGGGAAATAGAAGGGCTCCTTTCAAAGGATCTATAAGGGGGTCTCTTTTGAGGTTTTATAAGGTTTAGGGTTTAGAAGGGCTCCTTGAAAGGGATCCAGAAGGGTACTATAAGGGATCTATAGGGTCTCTTCCGGCCCCCCCCCCCCCCCCNCCCCCCCCCCCCCCGCAGTGCCCTTTAATGGAGCCCTTATGGTCCCGAATAATGGGTATTTAAGGTATAATGGAGGGTTGTTTGAGGGTCTAGGTAGGATTTGGAGTTTGGGTATCAGGGTTCAGCGTTCAGGAGTTAGTTAGATTTGGGTTTCAGGGATTTGGGGCTAGCGGTTTACGGCTTCAAGGGGGTTTATGCTCTACAGCTTGGCGGGAAATTGTCCCAACCGTTTTGAGACCCTGTATGACTGTATGTCTTAGTTGCTAAGTTCATAAGCCCCCAAAATTTTACATTTTCAGTTTTATAGTGGGTACTATTATCCCAAAAAGTGTAAAGTGTATCCACTCAGCTACTAAGACAAGGGGATTAGGAGATACATTACTACTGTTTCAGACCTCGATCCCTAAACCCTAAACCCTATGCAGGAGAATATCGGCTTTGCTTTCTCTAAGATCCGTAAACTGGCGTCCGGCGGACTTGCATCACCCCAGAGTGCCCAATACCCCTTAAATAAGGAATTTACCTTAGGGTGCCTTTAAAGGGATCTATAGGGTTTAGTTTAGGGTTTAGGGGATTCTAATACCCCTTAAATAAGGAATATGCCTTAAGTTATCGGGGCCTTAATATTATGATTTAAGGTATACGGGTATTGGGCTCTCTGGGACAGAGTGACAGGCCACGATAGCCTACTATAGGCGCCTTAATAATTAGAATAGGATTTTGTTTGGGGTATACTATACTATCATCATCGTAAGGAACCCCACCCAAAATAGTATAGGCAATTTCTACGGCCCCTATAATAGCCTACATGCCGATAGGAACCCAACGGGAATAATATTGGTAGTTATCTAGGCCACGATAGTACATGCTGAGAGGATTCGAGATCCGACTTCGTGAAGCGTGGGCATGTCTCGTAAGCCAGAGTAGAGAAGCATAACGTAGGGGCCTTAATAACTAGAATAGGGTTTTGGGGGTTCCTTATTGTAAGTGTAGTGGGGAACCAGACATTCGAAATGGAGGTCCTTGTTAAAAGGAAACTAGCTAGAGACCTAGTGTTCAGGACGATACCCCGCTAGTTTCGGGTCTCGCAGGATTCGCGTTTGGAGCGAAGGATGCTTCTTCGAGTTGCTGCACCGGCAGATAATATAAAAGTACCGTTCTCAGAGCCGACATTTGGGAGTTTCCGAAAATAGGGGACCCTAATATAGTACCCTGAATAGTAGGATCCTTATTATAGGGACCCCAAAATAAGGTACCCCCTAATTTCCGGAAACTCCCTAATATTCCCTAATTCTTAAACCCCTTATAGAACCTTTATAGATCCCTTTAAGGCACCCTTAAGGAACCCTTAAGGTACGCCCTTATTTCCGGAAACTCCCATTCGGAAATCTTCTGCTCTCAGACTAAGCTTCCGTCTGCAACTCAAGACGAAGCCTTTAAGTTCAGAGATCAGGATTCCTCAAGGAGCCCTTAAAGGACCCCTAAAACCCCTAAGCCCTAAACCCCTAAACCCTAAATCCTAAACCCCTAAACCCCTAAATCCTAAACCCCTAAACCCTAAATCCTAAACCCCTAAACCCCTGAACCCTAAATCCGGAACCCTAAGCCCTAAACCCTTGCTGAGAAGCTTTGCTTTGCCTCTTCAAGCGGCAGACCGGGGCCAATGCCTCAAAAGTAAAGCATGGACCGTTGAGGGCTTGCGGCCGAAGCCTCAAGATTCGAGGGTTCCACTAGGGTTTGTAGAATTCCCTTTCCATACTTAGCTCTATGGTTAGGTCGCAGTTCCACTCTTGATTTGACAACGTCGAATTCGCATAGCCATGGGGGCTTGATGAGGACAGAGTCCAGTCATGACTTAGGCTGCATGAGCATCATACAGTAAGATATGTGAGCTTCCGAAAATTAGGGGTACCTTATTTTGGGGTCCTTATAATAAGGGTCCTATTATTTAGGGTACCATATTAGGGTCCCCTATTTCCGGAAACTCCCATATGCATCTAGTTGAAAGGACAGAAGCATTGAAGGAGCGTTTCTTCCTGTGTGAGCCCATGGTATGAGCGCCCCCCCCGACCTGCAATAGGATCATCCTCTGGGGTTTAGGGTTTAAGGGTTTAGGGTTTAGGGTTACATGACTTCAACTTCAGCTGAAGACCTTGAGAATCCAAATACCCAGGATCTTCCTGGGATTCAACAGGATTCTATAAGGATACTTCACGGGATCTATAAAGGTTGCTATAGGGTTTCTATAATGGGTACTATATGGGACGTTAGTTGATGCCATTCCGATACCTGTCTTGTTAGACGGAGGTTTGCTGTTGACATGTCTCGAAGCGGGAGAGCATTCTTGAATTCTGGTGAGTATTCTGTAAAGTGTGGTAAGTATGGTTTTGGGGAATCAAGACTACTCCTCTTAAGGCACTTGGGAAGTTACCGAAACTTCGGCTATGGCTAAGCATGCAGTACGTACAGCAGCCCGCGGATCATCCTCACCTCCGAACAGCCCCGTATGCAAGCACGACAGACTTGACATGGGTCCATCTAAGCGAATTGTAAAACGAATGCTGGGAAGAACACGGGCCGATGCAACACGCCCGCATTACGACGTCACGGGACATCAGCTTCAATCCGTGTCAGGAAGAGTTCTACCACCTCCCCAAAGAAAAAACCTTTGGAATGCCCGCATTTCTAAAGCCGCAGCCAATCACAAAGCTTATGCCCCAACACCCCTGAACCCTAAACCCTAAAACCCTAAACCCTAAAACCCTAAACCCTAAGCCCCAAAACCCGATATGGGACCCTAAACCCAAAACATCCGAATCGCGAGCCAAACCTTTGGTCCTAGGCCCTAGCAGGACCCCCTAAGTACCCTTTAATAGAGCCCTTTTGGTCCTTAGTAGTGGGTACTTCGGGCATTATAGAGTGTAGTTGGGGGGTCTAGGTAGACCCTTAATCTCTCAAGCCCTAAACCTCGCATAGTACCCTTTTTATGATACCCTCGTCACAATACGCCCTAAAGCCTTAAACCCCTCTATGTCCAGAGGCTTACGAACTTCAACGGAGCTGCTCGGGAGATGTTGCCGCGTCCTGAAAGCATCGTTTGGGGACTCCTTCCCCACTTGTATAGTCTAGTCCAATAGATTTTTCGTATAGTATACTACAGTAAATAGTATAGTCCTACAGGTTTTTGGTATCGTACTATTATATGGTGTATACCATAATCGAGTAGAGTTTTGGTATAGTATAGTATAGTCTAGTCGGGTATAGCCTAGTATGGTATAGTATAGTGTAGCATAGTTTAGAACTTTGGTACGGCATGGCAAGTATATTTTATAGCACAGGCGTACAGACCTTTGGTATAGTATATGTATAGCATGGTGTAGCTTTCTGGAGAGAAGCATAGTATAGAACAGTACAGAATACTATCCCCAGGACCCGGTATTAGCCTAGGGCCTAGGGCCAAACTAGGGAAGGGCTTTAGTAGAGGCAGAAGGGTTTGGAATATATGGGTGGTTGTCAAAATTAGGGTACCTTTTTGGGTACCCTCAATAATAGGTGCCGTACTATATTAGGGACCCAAAAAGGGACCATCAACCACCCATATAATCTACTGCGTGCAGTACGAACCCGACCAGGGCCCCCCCAAATCCTCAAACTGACTTAAACCTCAAGCCACACCCCAAAGCGGATCTCGATCAAACCCTCATGTGCTTGCAGTACTGTAAAAGCCTTAATAATTAATGAGAATAGGGCTATTGTACTATAAATATGATAAGGAACCCCCAAAGTAGTATAGGAAATTATTTAGGCCCCCATAGCATCCTCTTCTCCACCAGCTCGCCATCGAAACCGTGGTGGAGCTCCTCTAACACTTCAGCGTTAGGATTGAAGGTGTCTTGCGTTTGTTGTTTACATGGGCAGTTCTCTAAATTATGGTCCCTTCTAGGCTCCTTGTTATACGGGTGCTGTACTATTTTGGGGACCCGTAAAGGGACGCTAATTTAGAGAACTTCCCAATGGGGTCTGTCGGCTTCATAAAGCAAGGAGATGCGATTTCCGGCGCACGGCTTCGCAGTGACCTCAATTTAGCCAGCCCCCCACCCTTCAATCTTATTAGGGTTTAGTGGCTTAGGGTTCCGGATTCAGAGTTTAGGGGCTTAGGGCTTAGGATTCCGGATTTAGGGGTTGAGGGGTTTAGGGGGCCTGGGTTCAGAACTTTCTTTGTAGTTTCGGGGCTGGTGCCGTTATCGCCACAAAAGAGTTGAGGGCTGAGGCTGCTTTGCGAGCCCTCAAGGGCCGCAGGGAGATCGATAATACTTAAAGGATCATGGGACTTACTAAGTAGGGTTATAAGTAGGTTATAATTAGGATAACCAAGAGTAACACTACTTAAAGGATCATGGGACGTAGTAAGTAGGGTTATAATTGGGGTTAGAAGTCCCCTAAGTGGGGTTATCCTAAGTATAACCTACTTATAACCCTACTTACTAAGTCCCATGAGCCTTTAAGTAGAGGGGGTTCATTGGGTCCGAAGCACCCACCATCAGTTTCAACACGCACTACTACAGGCTAAAATCCTGAAGCCTCGAACTCTAGAGCAATGAACCCTGGAAACTGCGCAAAAGACCCGAAACCCTAAAGCCCTAAAGCTATGCACCACCAACCACTTCTAAACTCCTACAGCCCAAACCCCAAAGCCGTAATATAGGGGCCTTAATAAGTAGAATAGGGTTTTGGGGCCTCATTATAATATAATTATCATAAGGAACCCCCAAGACAGTATAGGTAATCATTTAAGCCCCTATAGTAACACCAAAGCCGGAAGAGGTCTATCGACACCCTGACCTTCTCGGAGCGCAGGGGAAGCTCCTCCACTGGCTGCCTCGCGGTGCATGAGGCTGTAAAGGACTCCTACAAGGGTTTAGGGTTTAGGGTGTAGGGTTTAGGGTTTAGCAAAGGGGTTATATGGTCTTTGTCAGGGTTATAAAGAGGTTGAGGGCTTAGAGTTGCAGGCTCAGAGTCTTGGTCGCTGATTCCAGACTAACAATTCCTAAACCTGGACCGCTGGAGGGTTCACAGTTTAGGACAAACAGTAGCGTCTGCAGGTTTCCATCATCATCAGTGCTATTGTTATTAACTACAACATGTAGTAGTAATACTAATACAGTTAATATTATGATGATTATTATGATGATGACTACTCTTATTATTTCTATCGTCATCATTATTATAATGCTTCTTGTTATTCTTGCTAGTACTATTATCTTTATTTGTATTGATATTACTATTAAGTCCAATATAGTGTTTCTACGATTACAGACCTCTGCAGCTCACACACCCCCCAAAAAAAACCTTGACAAACCCGGCAGCTGCAACTTATGTCGTATACTGGGCTTTTAAGTAACCAGGGAGAAAAAAGTATAAACTTTTATTTCATAAGGGTTCCTTTAAGAAAAAAAGTATTAAAGTATGGCACTCCAAAGCCTAGTTTAAGGATACGACAAGGGTTTCCAGAAGTGCTTCGAGGGTTGGAGTTTAAGGGTTCAGGGGTGTCGGGCTTAGGGCTCCGGGTGAGGCTTAGGGTTTAGGGTTTAGGGTTTAGGTAGTCCAAAGCCAAGTCAAACTCGCCTTGAAACGCCCTCCACGAAAGCCGAAACCACCAAGGCGCCGCCGAGCCAATCGGGTTTTCAAAGGCTGGTTGTAATTTGGGGGCCTTGATAATTAGAATAGGGTTCCTTTAAAGGGTTCCTTTAAAGGGGCCTATAAGGATTACTATAAGGGCTACTATAAGGGTTTAGTGTAGGGGCCTTAATAATAGGGTTTGGGGGCCCGTTATACTAGAAATATAATAAGGAACCCCCAAAATAGCATAAGTAATTATTAAGGCCCCTATAGTATGTGGGTTTCCATCGGGTTTTCAGAGGGCTTGATCGGGTTTTACAGGGCGCCTCCACAGGCTCTACGAAGCCCCGCAGCCGGGTCTTAATGCTCGATCCTAGCGCCCACCATTCCCGCCCCCACCCTGGTGGTGCAGCGCCGGGTGCAGTGCGAAAGTGCCTGGCTCTGGGGGAACTAGCTTTAGGTTTTGGGGTTCAGGGCTCTTGAGTAAATAGTAAACAAAGGATATTTAACATGTTGTGCGGTACTATCATGATACGGGGGATTGCACGGGGGATTGCAACTGCCAAAGGACCTAGCTAGTGTTAACGGGTCGAGCTTTAGGATGAAACACTTGGGGCTTCAAGTTTGATCCTTCTTCTGGTGCAGTTGTCTGCTTCTTGGCTCCAGGATGCTAGGGCTTGGGATTTGAGGCTTGCGAGCGTGGCGTGCAAGAGCCCGATGAACTTTCCAGATGCTGTGAGGGATACTTTTGACGGCATAGTGCGTACCTTCTTCAACGTGCAAAGTCACTCGCCCGAACGCCCCGCTGCCCAAGATGGAGCCATGGGGATCTGCAGCGGGAGCGAGGTGGACCAACTGAGAGCGCGCAGAGGCCTCCTGCGTCGCCATTTCATCCATCACCCCTGTTCTCGGCCTCTTGCTCGCGGCCGGCGTTGGCGGTGGGGGTCTGCACATAGAAGACTGGGGTGGGTGGCGGGGGGCCACGGGGTTTGCTCGGGGGTGCCTCCTCCGGCGTCGCGAGTAAATAAGATCTTTCGTGGACTCCGAGCTGGCAGGGCTTGATGGTGAGGGCACACGTTTTGCCATCGGCCTGAGCTACTGTTACAGATAGGGTCCTGATCGGGCTTGCAGTCAGACCCTAAAGCCTAAGCCAAGGCCCAGGGAAGCTGACGAGGAAGGAGAACAAAGGAAGGGCTCGAAGATCGGTTATTATACTATATTCATAATAAGGAACCCCCCCCAAAATAGTATTGGTAATTATTTAGGCCCCTATATTATTTTTAGCTGGATGCTTGGGCTCAGGATATAGGGTGAGAGGGTTGGGGTGTGAACGGCTCATTGACTCAAAGGAACTAAATTCTTGAGGGCCACGCTAAAGCCGGCCGTACTAGCTGCAAAGCAAGGATGCATTCGGCTTGCCTGCGGATATCCTACGCAGGCCGCAAATGTAGGCAGATTTACAGGAGTGTGTACGTCTGAAATTCATCTCCTTAAATGCTGGCATGCATACAGACACTTGGAAAGTCAATACAATATGCATTGTTGTACTCATAAGGAAGCAGTGACATGCATTAGGTGCTTAGGTGCTAATAGTCTGTTCGTAAGGTAAATATTTTAAACTTAAATATGTATACACGCCGCGCACAACATGCACACCATATGCAACTGTCTATGTCTACACAAATGCTCACGCGAAGAAGTACTTGTGGCAGAAGTATCCTCGCCGCGCCAAGGGTTCAGGATTTGAGGTGTAGGCCCCCTTTCATGTTGCTTATGTGCAGCCCGTACCATTCAAGTCATGAAACACCATAGGGAAAGTGGCTCCTCACGTAAACCCTAAACCTAGTTCATGGCTGGGATAGGATTAAAAATGTATGCTTTTATGCGTTATTGGGTCTAAGTACCCATAAACATGTAAAATGCTACCCAACTATGACAAAGAAACCCTCAATCTTTGTTCCCTGAGCCTTTAAGGAAACCAGGAAGTAGGCCAGGGCAGCACTGGAGATTCCATGACTTTGCAGTAGGCCAGAAGGGCCTGATCAGGAAATCAATGCCCGCCTTCGAGATTTGGGGCTAGGGTTTAGGGTTTAGGGTTTAGGGCTTAGCTAGGCTTCGGCTTCTTAGTTGCTGAGTTCATAAGCCCCCCAAAAAGTTTACACTTTCAGTTTGATAGTGGGTAATATTATCCCAAAAAGTGTAAAGTGTATCCACTCAGCTACTAAGGATTTAGCCTTTAGGGTCTAGGCTGCAGCTGTGGACTGAGTGGCCCCTGCAACGACTGAAGTTTTAGACTGTGCTGCTTGGGGTGCGGATTTGGGGTTCTGTCTCGCCCTGGCCCGGCGGACACCCTTTCAGGGCACGGTGGACTTTCTGAGTTGGGTGAGCAGTTTCGTCATCAGCTTGTAAGTGCATGCGGATGGCGAAAGCGATCAAAGCCTCGACTCCATGAGTTGGGGGCTTGTTTTTGGCTTGGGGTTGCGGCCTTTAGTGTAGCTTGGGGTTTAGGCTTCCGAGAGCTTTGGGGTCTAGGGCAGCGTCAACTGCAAGAAAGTGGATGCGGAGCAGTCGCACTGACGCACTGAAACTTGCAACAGCTTGTATCTTGGCTACTCCAGCACTACTGCTTAAGACTTAAGACACATGGGGAGACGAGACCAGCTATACTCCGCATCAAGCACTCTCTGAACAAATCACACCTACAGGGTTCTAAGTACCTATATGGGGCATAATTTCCCAAAGCATAATCGTTATCTCTACTATAGAAACCGTACATTCGACTATGTAGGTGCTGAGGACCTTTGGGAAACAACAACCACCCGGCTCCACCTCGTCGTATGCAAGCTGTGTCGCGCCTCACCAGAGTAGTACTTTGCTTGTGTCCTTTGGGCCTTGACCCTCAACCCCTGTAGGGATTTCGGGGCCTATGGTTTAGGGTTTGGGGGTTTAGGGTTTAGGGTATAGGAGTTTAGCGTTTAGGGGTTGTAGGGACTTCGGGGTTTAGAGTTAGAGGCTTACATTCTCGGTGTTTAAGGGTCTGAGGGTGTTTTGAGGTTTCGAGAGTTTCGAGATATTCAAGATGCCAAGCTGCCGCATGGAGTTGGCATACTCTGTAAAACCGGTGAAGACACATTGCAGAGACGAAGAACTCTTCAGAGGAAGGGTCTACCTACGTCGAGCTCGAGAACATTACATCGTATTCCAATAGAGGATCTAGCGAGCTCTCCTTATTTCGGGAAAGTCCCTAACTTATCTAATACTGCAATAAGGTTGGGGTTTAGGCTTTTCGGGGTCAGGGGTTTAGGGATTTAGGGGTGTAGGGTTCAGAATCTGGGGTTCAATTTAACAGATTTCGGGGTTGAGTCTGCTCCAGGCAAGCTACAGGCTGGAGCATCGACCCATGGAACCGAAAATCACAGTATGCGGCTCGTAGAAGCCTGAACCGAGAACAACCTCACAGATGCCTGGATGTTTGTGATCCACTGAACATCATTGAGACCCAAAGTTGCAACTGCCAACTACGCTGACCTTTTCTGCTCCATCAGCACTACGGTTACTATGATTCAGGCTACTCCTACTCAAACATCTGTACTATAAGTCCAGAACCCGAAGCACATAAAACCGAACAGGATCCCACATGCTACTCCCCAAGCATGTTGGGCCCCTAGACTCTGCCTGGAGGACTTCAACCGCCCGTTTGGCTCCCTGGGCACGATCTGCATCTCCAGGCCTTCAGTCTCATCGATGCCCGAACTCTTTAAACCCCCAGCAGAGCTAAACCCTAAACCCGAACCCTAAACCCTAAAGCTGCCGGGACCTTGTTGGGTGCACTCCAGCCAAAGGCCACGGACCTGGACGGAGGCAGAATGGGGTATTGTGGCTTTGAGGAGGTTTTTGCTAGGTGCTTGATAGGGTTTTATAGGGTTGCTTCGGATTAAATGGGTTTCCCGGTTTTCTATAGGACTGTACTATTTCGAGCAGGGTTTTGGCAGATTATAGCGCCAAAATTTGCTGGCAACTCCCCGTTGCACCGGGTGGCATCCCGTCTCAGCTCGGCACGCAGTACAGGAAAAAGTGCAGGAGCCGAGTCACTTGGCGAATAGCCGTCCAGCAAGCTCGGCAAATAGCTCCATGGTGGCAAATCCCCAAAGCTTGTGCCACTGACACGGACGGCACCATGTCCCTCAGCTGGCAAGAGTGTTGTCCGGTCCTGGGCGCATGGCCATGTCTGTCAAAGATGGCGGCTATCCGAAGTGCAACGCTTCCTCACCCTGAACCGACCTCTTAGTTGAAGTGTGGCCGTACCTGTTCCAGCTTGGGTTTCCACCTGTCACAGGCATGATGAACTGTAGCAGCTGTGTAGCTTCCCAAAACGCAAAGAAGAGTAGGCAGAAGCACCTAAGACCGAAATAAAAACTTGTCCGAACCATATTGTTTAGAAAACAAGGGGTTGAGCTTCAGTAGCTTTCGCTCAGGTGCTTGCTAGGGCCCAAGCCTAAACCTCGAGGATCTTCCGGCTCTCAGAGACTTTCGCTTCATCCTTCTTTTGGGGTTTTTTGGGCTTATGGAACTTATGGTAGACTGGGCTTTTAAGTAACCAGGGAGAAAAAAGTATAAACTTTTATTTCCTCAGGGTTCCTTTAGAAAAAAAGTATTAAAGTATGGTACTCCAAAGCCTAGTACAAGGTCCCGTCCGGACAACCCGTCCGCCAAACCTCTGCTTTCAATGGATCCCACAACATCGTAGCCTGAACCGTAGCTGACTGCACAAGGCCCGCACATGTCAAAAGGAGATGCTAAGAACGCCCGCATATTACAGGGGCCTTAATAATTAGAATAGGGCTTTGGAGCATCTTATACTGTAGCATACCTATCATAAGGAACACTAAGAATATGCTTGATGATTATTCAAGCCCCGGTAATCTGAAGAGGCCTGTGCCGGAGTTAGCTCCACGCTGATCTCCAGCAGAAAGGGCCTCATCGAACACTTTGCGAAACCGTGCCGTCTTGGGGTTCAGGGTTTAGGGTTATCTCTAAGGGGACGTCTATTACGAAAGTCGACCCAAATGCCAATGTGAGTGGGGACCTTGTTTGAATGCTCTCCAAGGCCCAAACCGTACGAGCCACAAAGTCCTAAACACTTAAAGCTCCGAAGACATATCTTTGGAAAAACCCAATAGAATACTTGCAGCCCTAAACCCTTACCCCAAAACCTTTAAACGATTTTAAACCTAAGCCCTAAGCCTTAAACCTAAAACCCAAAACCTTAATGTTGATGTAACCCACTTAGTTGCTGAGTTCATAAGCCCACCCAAATTTGTACAGTTTTAGTTTTATAGTGGTAATATTATCCCAAAAAGTGTGAAGTGTATCCACTCAGCTACTAAGTCTACAATCTGATTCAGTGCCTTACTACTAAGAGAAGAGGGTTTTGGGCGGTTATGCGTTAGGGTTTAGGCCCTAAGCCCCAAACCCTCAGCGATGTTCCACTCAGCTACTAAGAAACTGAAGCCTCGCCTTTCTTTGCACTTCTGGCGTTTGGGCTATTGGCAGGCTCGGGCTTTAAGGTTTAACCCTAAATCCTAAACCATAACCCCAAACCCTAAACCCTAAACCCCTGAACAACCCTAAACCTAAACCCTAAACCCCTGAAGAGCCCTAAACCTTGAAACGATCCCCTTGGCGCCCGTCTTGTGAGTGCTCGCCTCTTCCAGTATTTCATAGGGACGCTTATTCCTTAAATCGGCCTTATTAAGTCCTTATTGTGGGCATTAAGGCCCCCCACCCCCCCTCCCCCTACCCCCCCAAAGGGTCCCTATGAGTATTGAAAGCCAGGAGTTCCTAGCTCTCTTAAGGGTCTTTCAGGGGTTCCTGTAGGGCTTCCTTGAAGGGTTTGAGAAGGGTTTCGGATTCTTCCAAGAGGGCTCTGTAAGTGAGGGCCTTCATAATTTCAGGTTTTGGTGACTAGGCCCTGTATGGGAGTTTCCGAAAATAGGGGACCCTAATATAGTACCCTAAATAGTAGGATCCTTATTATAAGGACCCCCAAATAAGGTACTCCTAATTTCCGGAAACTCCCAAACCCTAAACCTTAAACCCCTTATGGAACCCATATGGATCTCTTTAAGGAACCCTATATCATATTATAAGGGGCCGAGGGGTTCAGGTGCAGGGTTTCGGGTTCTTGGTTGGGGCCCAGAAGGCCCGAAAGTCCTTAGCAAAGGAGTACAGTACAAGCCCAAAAGTTGGAAACCCAATAGCCTCCATCCTTAAGCGTAATGTATAGGGAATCCCAGCACTGTTTGGCCTTAATCCGGTTTCCAACTTTATGGGGTTTACTGTATGTTGTGAGCATGACTATCCGGATTGTTGATACAACTTGAAATCTACTGAATTTGGGTGGTCGTCAAAATTATGGTCCCTTTTTGGGTCCCTTTTGTAGTACGGCACCTAATATTTAGGGCGCCCCAAAAGGGACCATAATTTTGACAACCACCCATTTAGGGTCCTCTGGGTGTCCTTGGTGCTTGGGGCTTTTGCTAGGTTCCCCAGTAGCCCCTTAATAATAAGGGCACCCTTTTTCCTACTATTCGGTTTTAATAGGGGAACACAAAAAGAAAAAGGGTAAAAGGGTACACTGGGGAACCTAGTTTGACATGAACACTCAAAAAGGACAGGTATGCTTGGAAGCTTACATCCTGAACTCTGTGCGTGACTACATGATCTATGCGCACAAAAGAGCAACGACGACGACATCTTGGGTGGCTGCTGCTACCGAGGACGGTGGCGACAGCTAGTACTAACTTAAGTATCAACGGCGGTCGTGGCAGCTAGAAGCACAACCTTAAATTCTAGCAGCAGTCGCCGCATGCTAACTGTTTAACTGTCAACGGCACTGATCGAAGAAAGCATTAAACCACACAAACTGAAACCCCTAAACCCCAAACCCCACCCTTTAAACCCTGAGCCTGTTTAACCCCTGAAGCCTTTGCCCTAAACCCTAAACCCTAGACCCTAATCAGGCCTGAAGTCGGCTTGGCTCAGCGTTCCTCTGCCTTGACCTTGGGCAGATCTGCTTCTACGCTCGAAGATCAGGATTTCAAGATGAGTCTGATGTCTGAAATAAATTTCGAAGGCAAATCTGAGTGGTCTTCATGCTACTGCTACTGCTGCCAATACTAGCTACTATACTTACAGTCTAAATCTACTACTGCTGAGCCGTTGTGTTTGTCATTTGCTGTGTATGATTAGGGCCCTGCAGTCGGGAACTTCAGAACATGCAAGTCTCTACATCTGCTGCCTTCGGCCAAGCACATTGGCACACTTGCCTGTGTTTGCGTCGTTGTGTCTGGTTGTATGTGTGTGGTTGGTTCGCCTGCGTTTTTGATTTTTGCCGTGCGACGAGCTTACAAACAGCATATTTCCTTCGTTACAGGTGTACAGTAAGAAGAACTCTACAAGCATGCTACGGCTGCAACAGACTGCAGCGGAAAGAATTATAGCCGCAGCGCTCAGCTTGGGTTTCCCGATACGCAGTTGCGAAGGTAATCGAAGCAGCAACCCTTTAAACTTCATGGTAACACTCACAGTACCCTTTCCGTAAGTTGCCCTTTCTAGCAGCCCTGATAGTGACCTTTATAGTAACTCTGAAGAACGACTGATACGAATTGCATACAGAACACTTCTCTCGAACCCCGGTTTTCTGCGAGGTCGGGAAGCCCGATCGCCTAAAACCCTTTAGGGGTTCCAGGTTAAGGGTTCAAGTCAGTACTCAACCCGGATATGGTGCCCCTGCTCCACGCTGCAAACGTGCCCTGGAAGTGCTCCAACTGCTGCCTCCGAGGATGTGCGGCGTTCCAATTCTTCACCCTAGATCTGAACGATCAACCGGTAACCGTACAAAACAACCCTAAACCATGGCCTTTATTATGGCTCCTTGTATGAATCCTGTTATTTTGGAGTTATTGGCCCAGGGTTTCTTAATCAGGTTCCTACATTACCCAACACTGCTGAGAATATTCGGATATTTAGGACTGAGGGATCGTATTCTGCGTCTGGAGATTCTGGGATGTTGCGTTTAACGATTCTTGGGTTTAAGGCTTCGACAATCTTTCGGCTTAGGCGGGGTCTTCTTTGTAGAGTTTCGGGCATGAAGCTGTTCCACATGAGGTCTTTATCTACCCATCTCTCTGCGTATATATCTGGCTGGCGAGCGAGCTAGCCATCTACCAATCTACATACACACCGAGCGGTATTTACACTCGGTTCCGGAGTAGCCCCTTTATAATAAGGGTAGCCTTTTTTCCTACTATTCGGTTTAAATTAAGGGACCCGAAAATAGTACTACTCAGGAACCTAGCACACCCTAAACCCCCATAGATCCCTCTGAAAAACCCTTTAAGCAACCCTTTCACAAAACCTTTATAAGGAACCCTTGTCCAGGAAGCGCAGCAGCAACTTTCTCTGCTGTGGAAAAGAGAGAAGTCCAAACCAAGTACGAGGTCGAACGGCAACCCTTTCCAGGTCTTCTTTGTCTACACGGTTTTGAGGAACCCTTTAAGGAACCCTTTTTAAGTAACCCTTCAAGGATCCCTATACACTGCAGGCCCCAAGCAAGGCCTCGTCGGCTTCCAGGAGTCGCTAAGTAGCGGCGGTGTCTGGGCAACGGTTTGTGTTCGTCGGGTGGGGAGGCTGGGCCGTGTAATAAGGTTCCTTAAAGGGGTCCCTAAAGGGATTATTATAAGGGATACTATAAGCGCTCTATGATATAGGGGCCTCAATAATTCGAATAGGAATTTGGGGCCAATTATACTATAATTCTTATAAGGAACCCCCACAATAGTATAGGTAACTATTAATGCCCGTTCACCGGTCTTTGGGGGCTCAAGCCTGAAGGGATCAAGGATTTCAGCTTGTGGGGGTTTGGGTTCGTTTGGTTCTACTGTGAAGTCTATGGATTTGCGCGCAGGGGGGGTTCTCTCTTCTTCAACAACCGGGCCCCCAAAAGTTCAAACTTTCTAAGATAGAGCGAATATAAAAGGCCAAAAAGTTTCAAGTTCTCCCATTCGCTATCTAAGGGTTTGCATTCTTCAAGGTCAGGCTTGAGAGCCTGACCTTGAGAGTGTATTCACTTACATGGCTACAAAGCCGACAGTTGACAACACCGCCAATGCCAAAGCTACGGAACAGCGCCGTTCCATTTCGGCGAGCTGTTGTGGAAAGGATGTATACATATATTTTTCTATATACATGCATATATATATATATGTATATGCATATACAATATATATATATATGTATACGTTGTAGGTAGTACCGCTTTATAACAGTCGTGGAACCCCGGCAGCCGCCAAACCAGCCTTGTTGACCAAGCCCCTCTCGGTGATACTCCGATTGTAGAACTGGCCATAGGCCTTCAAATTTGAGTTTCCAGGCTTAGTGATTCTAGGGGAAAGAGTAGCCAAGTTTTGGGGGAATTGAACGGCGTCCATGAGGCCATGAAGGCTTTGCAGTGATAGGGGCTAAGGGTTTTAGGTTTTCCGGAGTTGTGGTAAGGCTCGAGGTTGTTTTCGAGCTTCTTCCAACCTTTGAAGTGCTCGTGTTTGACGCTCTCTCTCGCTCGCTCGCTCGCTCTCTCTCTCTCGCTCTCTCTCCCTCTCTCTCATTCTCTCTCATAGATACATAGATAGTAGGAGAGATAGATAGCCAGTCAGTAGTCAGACAGCTAGTCAGATGGCCAGCTAGCCAGCAAGATTAATTGGTTTTGGTTGGCTGATTGGTTAATTCCTTGATTGATTTTGGGCCTTGTATTAACATGTACTAACCGTGTCCGAAGATGGAAGCACCGTGTTTGTTTAAGTCTGCTTGGACGTAGCCGTCTAGGTGGTTTGTCAGACTTCGTTCTGGATGATACGGGTTGCAATATGCAAAGCATATATGGTAGTGCCCTAGTTCAGAAAGGAATTAAAATCCTTCTCTAAATAAGAGGAGCCGACGAACTGGAGGCGCGGAGGAGAGGCGTAGGCGGGACGATGGAGGTTCTGCACAGTATGTGGCTAGGATTTGCCGACCAATCTCAAGAGTATCTCTTCGCATTGTCTGGCAGCATGACGGTCGGAGTTTGGAAATAGAGGGAAGTGGGAACCCTTAATTTCAGTCGCCACCAATCGTCACGGCTCCAATCATCGCCACTGGTTGCATCTTACCAGGCCGCGGTGACTGAGACGCAAACCCGTAGCAACACTAAAACCTCACGAAGTATTCCATATCCTATGCAACTCTAAAGGAGCCTGGAAGCTAGCAAACCACAGGTGTGTTGTGAGGAGAGGGGGCGGTACGGCTTGCACAGCATCGAAAATGAAAATGTAAGGGCATGGTCCTTGCAGGGTCTAGACCGACCCAGCCATCTCGAACCGGAAGGGACCCTGAAGTACCAATTGAAAACCTATCCCGAATTCACAGGTGGCAGAACCTGTGAACCCGCGTATACATGCCTACAGTAAAACGTCACGCCACATGAGCGGGGATTGCCCGACGATGACTTCACTTCGTTATAAGTGGGCACAAGGTCCATGACCAAACTTGTCAGCCCTAAGCACTATACACACCTTAGACCCTCGCGAACCTCTATGATGGTTCTAAGCATCAGGTAATCTACCTACAAGCGTTGCCCAGCTATGGCCTCATCGTTCCAGAAACGCGTCATGGCACCAAAGGAAGCAAGAGGCTTCTCGACTCGCTGGAGATGGGGGAAGGAGCTGAGACTTTGGCGTTTAGGGTCCGTTTAGTGGGCTTTTAAGTAACCAGGGAGAAAAAAGTATAAACTTTTATTTCATAAGGGTTCCTTTAAGAAAAAAAGTATTAAAGTATGGTACTCCAAAGCCTAGTTTAAGGATACGACAAGGGTTTCCAGAAGTGCTTCGAGGTTTGGAGTTTAAGGGTTCAGGGGTGTCGGGCTTAGGGCTCCGGGTGAGGGTTTAGGGTTTAGGGTTTAGGGTTTAGGTAGTATTCAGTGCACACGCCTTGGGACGCAGGCCCTCGCGCGTGTGCGCATGCTTTGGACTCGGGCTTTGACACTACCTAAACCCCCCAAAGTAGGTAAGTTTTAGGGTTTAGGGTAAAATAATGGGCCCAATACCCATAACAGGCTATTATTCTACATACTTTGGGGGTCCAGGTATGATGTGTGACGGTAATCGCCTGCTTCGCATGCAGCCAAGCACCCCAGTGTTTGAGACGCTCGAGGCTGCGACCGGAGGTTAAACCGGGGTCTGGGGGTTTCGGTTACATGGGTAGTTGTCAGAATTATGGCCCCTTTTTGGGTACCCTATATATTAGGTGCCGTATTATAATAAGGACCCCAAAAGGGACCATAATTTTGACAACCACCCACATAGGCCTTAGGCTGCATGGATTGGGGTTTAGAGTTTAGTGTTTCAGGGCTGAGGGTCTGTAGGGGTGCAGCATTTGGGCTGTAGGCCTTTCGGGTAGGTCTGGTGGCTGTTTAGTAGAGTCTAGGCGGGTTTAGGGCCAAGGAGAGTGGGTTGAATCATCTTTCGGAGTTAGGACCACAACTCCAAGGATACTTGCCCTGCATTGTGCTTTGGTGAGGAACTAGATGTTAGTGGGACTTCTTTCTGTTATGCCCTGGTTCTACACTGACACAGCGAGGCAGGAGACACATCGACCAAATGATTCCAAACCCCCGCAGCCAAAACCCCAAAAACCGCACTGCCCTAAACTCTAAAATCATCTAAACCCTGAAGCTAAACCCGATAAATCCTAATCTAAGACCCTTAAACCGCCCTGCCCAGAGCCCGAAACTCCGGATGTCCCTCCCAGGACCTTGAATCCTCCACAGACCCCTTGATTTTAAGTCCTAGGCAAGGATGCCTTGCCAACATTTAGGGATACATAACCGTTAAGGAAGGTACATCAGGTACAACCCTGAAGTAACAGTGTGTAATAAGTGTACTAGTAAGGGCCGTATGCATGTATGTTACAGATAATATCCAACTGCTACTGAGCGGGGGCGGTATCCAAGAGGTCTAGCCCTTGAGCCAGTAGAAGAAGCCCCGTGTATTTTGTGGGCCTTCAGTGGGCTGGGTAAAGCAAGAAATAGAAGCATGTAAAGAGAATCAATACAGTCATCATCCGTCACCCATGCTAGAACAGCCTGAACCCTAAACGCTTATGGAACCCCAAAAGATAATGTGCCGTGCCACATAATTAGACTTGATTAATAGCTTACGCCCTAAACCATGAACCTTAAACCGTCTGCAAGGCCTGCATCGCACGCCGGAAGGCATGGTACCTCGACAGGGGAGGGGTTGGGATCCCTGCGTAGTACTGTGTACGTTAGACCTATGAAGAAGAGGAGGCGTATCCCAAACCCAACCTAAACTCAGGCTTTACCTGTGACCCACAAGACCTCCCTTTTTAAGGAGCTTTATATGGGGGTTTCCGAAAATAGGGGGACCCTAACATAGTACCCTAAATAGTAGGATCCTTATTATAAGGACCCCAAAATAAGGTACCCCTAATTTCGGAAACTCCCATATAGAAACCATAATAAGCAACCCTAAAAAGGTAGGTCTTCTCGGCTACAGGTAGGGTGTAGGAGCTTCGGGGTTTAAGGATTCAAGATTCCGCTCGAGCGGTGCGGGCTTGTGGAGTTTAGGGTTTTTTCAGGGTTTAGGGTTTAGGGTTTTTCAGGGTTTAGGTTAGGCGTGATCCAAGATGGTTGCCGCATCCCTGCAACAACATAGCATGCAGTTGGGCGTTTTTTGCCTCACGCTACAAGCCCTTAATACCATTTACCGTTTAAGCCCTAAGCCCTAAACCCACAATGCAGCTCGACAAAATCGGGGACCCCCCATAATAGGAACCTCAAACTTCTTAAGCGGGGCGATCCTTCAAGGAGGACAGCAGAAGAGGGCCCCGATATTGAAGAGCCTAACCCCCACAAATATCAATGGCCCCTTGCGAAGAGAGTGCCCCGAAATCGAAATCGATCCTCACACGGGGCTCAGGCGTGACAGTTGAGTTCTCCGTGGTCGTGGTGGTCCTCGAAGTGCGGTTGTTTACAGGATTTTGGTTTTTTTAAGATGGTGTACGGCTTTTCTTATCGTTTTTGTACATTGGGTTGCCCAGGTTTTACAGGGAGTCCGAGGTTTCTGCGGTCGGAACCTGATCCCCTTCGGCAGCGTCATTATAATCGCGCTCATGAGTATGGAACCCTGATGGAAAAGCTCTGTGTGTATGAGGGAGTTCACCTGAGACAGCCTGAGGGCCCTACATCGGCGTTGTGGTGAACTGCTCCCCGGTGACGACCTGCATCAGGGCTTCTTAGATGCTGAGTTCATAAGCCCCAAAAAAGTGTACACTTTCAGTTTTATATTGGGTAATATCCCAGAGAGCCCAATACCCCTTAATTAAGGAATATACCTTAAATCATAATGTTTAAGGCCCCTATAATTTAAGGCATATTCCTTGTCTAAGGAGTATTGGGCTCTCTGGGATTATATATCCCCAAAATGTGTAAAGTGTATCCACTCAGCTACTAAGCTATCGGGGCTTCAGGGGTTCGGAACTCAGGGCTGACAGTTTCGGGCTTCGGTTACCCAGAGAGCCCAATACCCCTTAAATGAGGAATATGCCTTAAATTATAGGGGCCTTAAACATATATTCCTTAATTAATTAAGGGGAATTGGGCTCTCTGGGTAAAGGAGACAGGAGATGCAACGACGCGTGTTTGCTCAAGCCTGAATCCTGAATCCCTGACCCGCGCCTCGTGGCTTTTTAAGTTTCGTGAGATCCCCCATCATCAGAAGCAGTCCCTGTCAGGCACCCCCTGAGCAGAACCCTAGACTCTAGACTGTACAGTTCAGGCTGGGGCACAGCATGGCCCGATTGGTACGCCTAATGTTCCAGACTAGTGCCTAGTTCTCTGATTGCCGTTCTGTCTGCTTTGGCTTGCGCCTAGTTGCTGAGTTTCCTAGCCCCAAAAGGGCTCTCCATTGTAATCAGTAATCATTGCAAGGCTCTCCCAGACAAAGATGAAGGCTGCTTACCCAGCTACTAAGAAGCTGTAGCATGCCTTAGCCCCAAATCGCATAACCTGGACACCTGGACCCGGAAGCCTCAAATCTAGCCCTGGATCATCAAGCCGAGCACGGCTGCGCCTTCTAATGTCCGAGGTTGCTGCAGTTCGCTTCAAGCTAATATGCGCACGCACGCATGCACGGATGGCTGGAAGGACGGGTGTATATATGTTTGTCTGCATGCATGCGCAATGCAATGCCAAGCACCTCAATGCGATGCGATGTCATGCAACGTAACATACTGCAATGTACTGTAGTGTCATGTAGTGTAATGTCTTGGTGTAATGTAGTGTAACGTAGTGTAGTTGTATGTATGTATGTACGTATGTAAGTATGCAGGTACGTAAGTATGCAGGTACGTAAGTATGTAAGTATGTAAGTATGCAGGTATGTGCGTATGTATGCATATATGTGTGCATGCATATATGTATGTATGTTTGTATGTATGTGTGTACGTTTGCATGTGTGTACATTTGTATGCATGTAGGTATGTATGTTGATTCGTTCGTTCGTTCGTTGGTTCGTTCGTTTCGTTCGTTTGTGGATGTGTATATGGAGGTGGACAGCGGATATGAACATGTATCTGTATGTCTGCGCCTGTGGGTATTTGGCAGAGAGCATGCATGAATGAATGTGCGTTTGTCTGTGGATGTGCATGCAAGTGCATAATATAGGGGCTTTAATAATCAGAATAGGTTTTGGGGCCATTATACCATAATCATAATCATAATAATAAGGAACCCCCCCAAATAGCATAGGTAATTATGAAGGCCCCTATGGTTTCTGTATGTCGATGTCGTGCTCGTTTCTGTCGGCATATAAAACTTGTCTTTGCACCTGTACATGCTTGCAGAGAGTGAGTGCAGTGCGAAGCCCGAAGCTACAAATGACGGGATGCTTTGAGTGTGCGAAGCCGAATTGGAAGCCCCGAGCGCTGAAAAATGAAACGCGATATCCCAAGCAACTGCAGCGTTTCAACAGGCCAACACTTTCGATCAAGAAGATCTTGGTTCGTCGCTGCAAGTACGACCGGTGAAGGGCTGCCAACACAAAAAAAGCCCAAACCCAAAAACAGAAGAATATGTGCTAAACCATGAACTGTCAAAAACTGAGACCTCAAAGCACACTCATTGCTGGCAATGCTCTCCCGCCTGTAGAATTTCCAGGTCTCGACGTGGACAGTTCAGGGCCTGCATGTTTGCAGCTAAGTCTCTAAGTCCCCTTACCCTTCAGGTTCTATACCTCGAAAAGCCCATGAACAAGCCTCTGCGACTAAAACCCAACACCCCGAACCAAATTCGGGTAGTCTAAGGGCCCTAGCAGCAAGTCTACCAGGAAGCCTTGGGAGATAGCATTGGGAAGTCTTCAAGTATATATATATATATATATATATAGGAGTTAGTAGGGGGACCCTTGGGGATATAGACCCTCTCAATAAGGTCCCTTTTCAGAGAGCCAGAAGTAGGATTAAGAAGGGTCCTCTTTAAGGGGTCTCCCTAATAGGACTACAGGGGAGTTTCCGAAAATAGGGGACCCTAATATAGGACCCTAAATAGTAGGATCCTTATTGTTCAGGACCCCAAGATAAGGTGCCCAGAATTTTCAGAAACTCCCCATCTTAGTAGTAACAACCCAAAACCCCAAAACCCTGAAACCCTAAAAGCCCTAAAACCCTAAACAGCAGTATCCAGAAACAGCTCGCCGGCCTCGGATAGCGCCAGGATCGTTGCAGAGGCGACTTCTTGGGTGCTGGGAGGCCGTGCGCCTGGCGCGCGCGGCTATGCACGTTTAGGGGTTTACATAGGGTTTAGGGTCTAGGGGTGTAGGGTTTAGGGTCTAGGGGTGTAGGGTCTAGGGGTTTAGGGTTTAGGGTCTAGGGGTTTAGGGTCTAGGGGTTTAGGGGTCTAGGGCTTTGGAGCTTATGGGCTTTGAGCGTAGAGGGTTGAGGCTTCAGGCTTCCGGGACTTCGGAGCTTCTGGGTTTCGGTTAGGGGTTGGCTGGTTGGTTGGCTTAGGGCTTAGGGTTTAGGGCTTAGGGTTTAGGGTTTTTTCGTTTAGGGGTTGGCTGGTTGGTTGTTTTTTTTAAAGCTCCCTTTTCCCAAGAGGCTGCAGTCTGCGACTCCTAAGAAGGCCTGTAGGCCAGTTGGTTTAGGGCTTAGGGTTTAGGGCTTATATAGGGTTTAGGGTTTAGGGGTTTAGGCTTTTCTTGGGGGAAGTTCTGGGTTGCTTGGAGCCAGAGGAGAGGATCTATCAAAGGGCGGTTTCCTGACGAGGATCCCATCGTCTCCCACAAACAGCCCTTGCTTGTCTAATGTAGGTGCCTTAATAACTAGAATAGGGTTTTGGGGCCCTTTATACTATAACTACAATAGGGAGCCCCCAAAATAGTATTGGTAATTATGTGGGCCCCTATATTGCATCCTACATCGAGTTCAGGTTTTGACAGAGCTTGGAAGCTTTGGGGTCAGGAGGCTCAGTGATGCAAGGGTGCCAAGTTCACTGCTGAGCCGAGGACAGAAAACAATCCGTACTCTAAGGCTCCATGTACCCATATAGTACATACTTAGCCCTTGTACGAACCTCTTTAAAGCCTATTTATGTACTAGATGGGCACACGGAGCCTGAACGCTAAACAAATCGGCATATTACAGGGGCCCGAAGAACTAGCAATGGTATCACCTGTCAGTCATTAATATGAAAAGACTGAGTTATCCTGACCTCAACGAAGCTACTTTAGCTTCTCAGGCCCCTATGTTCAACCCTACAACACAGCTGTAGAACCCTATAATGCACTCATCTACGAACAGTATAATGTAAAACTCTAGAAAACCTTTGAAAAAACACAGCATTCATGAGAAGCCCTGCCAGCGCCTGTGACGGACAGGAGGATCACGCTCTCCGCCGACGCCACCGCCGGGCTACAACTGCAGCGATGGGTGGCTAAGGGTTACTTCAAGGGGTACATGGGTTCAACTAATACAGGGGCCTTAACACTTAGGATTGGGTTTTGGGGCCCATTATGCTATATTTATAATAAGGAGCCCCAAAAATAGTATTGGTAATTATTTAGGCCCCTACAGCATATGGGTTGCTTTCAGAGATATAATGCATCGCTCATCAATGGTACATTTAAACGAAGGATGAGTGTGAGGGTTCTGAGGTTCCGGATTTTCCTCAGCTAACCTAGGTGCTACAAGCCGAAAATGTATCCTCAACCCCTAAGCCAAAAGCCCAAACCCGGATTCTCAAGCCCTGTATCTGAGGACCAAAATCTTGAAACCTACAGTAAAGCCTTTCAATACCTACCACAGCCTGCAGCAACCTATAAACGTCCTTTGAACGAACTTGTAACGAACCCTCTCAAGCCCTGAAAAACCTCATTCACAAACCTATTAAAACAAACCACCTGTTGTGTAAGAAACCCATAACAACAATTTACAGATGTATGAACATGACTAGGATAGCCGGAGAGCGAGCGCGAGCCAGCGAGAGAGAGAAAGAGAAACAGAAAGAGAGTGCGACAAAGCAACCATAGCAGTGCTAGATGACGCTATGACAGTGGCAACGACACTCGCAGGAGTAGAAGAGCAACGGTGATGGCCATGGTAGCAATTGTCGTCGTCGTGCTAGCGGTAGAAATTATCGTCGTCGGGCTCGCCGTCATGGTCGTCGTAGCAGTAGCCGTAGCCGTAGAAGCCGCAGCAGAAGTACTAGCAGTAGTAGTGGCCACGTATTATGTCATGTTAAACTGTTAAATCATGTTATGTCATATAGCACAATATAGTATAATATAGTACGATATAGTATAGTATTGTATAGTGTATTATAGTATAGTACAGTATAGTATGGTATACTACAAAAAGCACTATGGTGCCGAAAACCGCTTCGGAGCCTGTCCGGTCCCATCGGACTTCCTCCGATGCAGATGAAGCCTGCCAGCTTCAGTGGTTCTACGGTCTATTATATAAGGGGGTATAGGGCAGTATAGCGTTTAGGGTTTAGGGGTTTAGGGCCCCTTTAAGGGATTCTTTAACGGTTCCTTTAAGAGGTCTATCGGGTTTAGGGTTTGGGGTATATGGTGTTTTCGAAAATATATAGGAGTTAGGATTAGGGGGACGCTTGGGGATCCCTTTTCAGAGAGCCCGAAGTAGGGCCAAGAAGGGTCCCCTTTAAGGGGTCTCGCTAATACTACCTAGGACTGCAGGGGTGTTTCCGAAAATAGAGGACCCTGCTTTTGTCCCCTAAATGGTAGGATCCTGATGAAAAGGACCCCCTCTAAGTTTTAGAGCTCATGGGATGTAAGGGCTTAGTTCAGGGTTCAGGGGTTTGGGGTTTAGGGGTTCAGGGTTTAGGGGTTTAGGGGTCTATATAGGGTTTTAGGGTTTAGGGGTTCAGGGCTTTAGGGTTTAGGGCCTTACGGTTCTTGGCGCGGGTTTGTCAGGGCTAAGGGGGTAGATCAGACGACTTGGTGCACGGTTTAGGGTGTAGGGTTTAGGGTTCAGGGTTTAAGGCGGAGGTGACTCGGGGAGAGGGCTGAAGGTAAGGAAAACATTTTTCCTAGCAAACTGGTCTATGTGCGGGTCGAGGAGTGCTTTAGCTTTACGGATGTCAATGCCTTCTTGGACAAATGCTTAGGTGCTGAGTTCATAAGCCCAAAAAGATAGCACTTTCAGTTTTATAGTGGGTTACAATATCCAAAAAAGTGTAAAGTCCACTCAGCTACTAAGAATGCCGGGGCCTGTAGAAAACAATTAGCAATTCAGAGCCAGGTGTGGGTGCTTGCGTGAACTGCCGTGTTAAAGGTTGACGTTCCGGATGTGTCGCAAAAGAGTTCGGAAGCCCCGGCCCCTAAACCCTAAACCCTAAAACCTAAAACCCTAAACCCTAAAACCCTAAACCCTAAACCCCATATCCCAAACCTTCATTCAACCTCGAAGTCCGAAACTCAAAAGCCCCAAACTTTCAACCCTAAACCCTCGAACCTTCAACCCTGCATCAGTTCAGTGCCCTTGTAGAGCCTTAAAGCCCTGAACCCGTCTAAAGCTCTTACAACCTAGACCTCCCGAAGCAATACCATGGAACAACTAGAAAATCATAGAATGATGCTGCATAGAGCTTTCTAGTTGTATACGCATGTTATAGTATAACTAGCTCTTGTTCATGAACCCTCCCTAAACCCTAAACCCTGAGGCAGCCTGGCTCGACGCGGCAGTTTCTATCCTTGGCTCGGTGAGGCTCGGTTCAGGGTCTAGGGTTTAGTGGAAGAGCGCTGCAAAAAGACTAGCAAAGTGTGTATGTAATACACTGATGAAACCATAATACAATAGCATAAACATATTACTGAAATAAACTCACTGTAGAAATAAGCGCAATATGCTGCAATATAACATGATAGGATATAGTGATTTGTAATGTGGTGGACTGTCATACAGTAGTATATTATATCAGCATAGAACTATGGAAGTAAAAAGCATGACAAGGTATGTCACAATAAAAAAATACACATAGTACAACATAAAAATGAGACATGTTGTATTATATCGTGTTAAGCTAGCGCATATGTTACTTGGTTTTATGATATGATACTAGATGATTATGTACTTTTCTATACTATACTATTCTACTCCATTGTTCCATTATGTTTACAGTTATGACTAAATTACATCCATGTCTATATTTCTAATTCTGGTCTGAACTCGAACAATCTAAAATCTCCTTCAATTCCGACACCGACACCCTGAAAACATAACTTACTTCCCCAAGTTCCCAAGTGTCTAAACGAGAATCTCACTGGCCCAAAACCCAAGGAAACAAAAGTTGGAACTTTCAGAATCGACTACCTTATGAGAACCCCAAAAGTTGAAAAGTTGAGTTCACAGCCAATAAGATCAAGGCCCCTATATTATAGAACCCTGCTATAGATCCCTTATAGTAGAAGCCCGAAAGTTGAAACATCATTAGCCTCATGCCCTTAAAGTAGAGTATAGGGAATCCCAGCATGAATCCTCCTAAAGTCATGTTCCAACTTTCTGGGCTTCACTATATAAGAACCCTTTAAAAGAACCCCAATAAGGAATCCTTGAGTCCCCCCCAGACTCTGAACCCTTCTGGACCCTTCACGACGGTGACTGGACCCTCAACCCTTCAATACGGTTTAGGGGTTTAGGGTTTAGGGGTTTTGGGGTTTAGGGTTTTGGGTTCCGACCCTTCAATGAAAACCTTGCAAAATACAGGGTTTAGGGTTTAGGGTTTAGGGTTCAGAATAGTTCAACTTGGCTTCCGGAGAAAATCCTACATGGCTCGACTAAAACCCTGAGCAAAACAGGATTGCAAACTCCTGGAAAAGACAATTCACCACCATCTCGCTCAGGCCTCCAAAGTCCAAAAACCAAAACGGCCCTAAGCTCTAAAGCAAACCCAAAGCCCTATACCGCCTAATATAGGGGCCTTAATAATGAACAGGGTTTTGGGTTGGGGCCCATTCTGCTATATCTATAATAAGCAACCCCCAAAACAGTATAGATGATTATCAAGCCCTCTTTAATATACCGTAAACTTTAAACCCTACATCCAAGCGTCGCAGCCATCACCAGAGTTCCTGTTTCCGTCGTCGCACTGCTCCCGCTCGTCCTCTGTCGGCCGTCGAAATCCCCACCCTAAACCCTAAACCCTGAAATTCCCAAATCCCAAATTTCAGCCCTAGTGTTACAGGTTTTGCCCTAAACCCTAAACCCTAAACCGTGGATTTTGGCCTTCAAGTCTCAAGTCTCGGGTTTAGGACTGGAAGGGTCTCAGGGTTTCCTCAAGCCCAAGGGGTTTAGGGTTGGGGGTTTGGGGTTTAGGGTTTGGGGTTTAGGTTTAGGGAGGGTTTAGGGTTTAGGGTTTGGGGGTTTAGGTTTAGGGAGGGGTTAGGGTTTAGGGTAAACCCACTGAGCCGAAGACACTGGCGTTGTTTCTGGCGTTGGGATCTAAGCGGTTCGGGTGTTAGGGGTCAAGGGGTTCTATACGTCTACTATGCAGGTTTCCGGGAAGTAAGATTCCTATAGGGATGCTAAACGATGACTACAAGGACGCACTCCTACGGCTGATGGACAAAATCCGGCATTACCCATTACAGGGAATATACCATAATTCCCATAGTTTAGGGTACTTAAAGTGATGCAGGATTTTGTCCATCAGCCGTATGAAGTTATACCCTTTCTTTGTTGACATGCTGCTGTGATGATTTCGGATCCCTGCCCTTGCCTGAAAAATCTCATAAAACTCCAACAATGGTTCAAAACTCAAAACAAGTAGAAGCCCCAACAACTCACAACCCTCAATCTTAACTCCGAAAGCTAAAAGACAATAGCTTCTGGCGTAAAGTTTAGGAGATTAGATATTATGGTTTGAGGCTTTTGGGTGGAGACGTTAAGCGCAAAGGTTTAGTTCAGTGGCTATTGGGTTTAAATTTTCATGAAGGGCTTGGCTTTTAGGGCCGTCGGGTTTAGGGCCTAGGGAATGGAGGCTAGGGTCCTACCAAGATCCTGTGTAGCACCTTGACAGAATCGGAGCCCACAGCCGGCACCCCAAATCTCACGCATCAAAGCTGGGGTGCGGCCCGAGGCGCATAGATTGGCAAGTGGTCCGTTGCCACCTGCCGGATTCTACCTACACCTCTTAGGTTTACCGCTGCAGCTCGGCTGAGGGGTTTGGGCTTTCTGGTTAGGTTTCGGGATCTGGGTTTTCATAGAAAGGTTTAGGGTTTAGAGCATATGGGTTTAGGATCTTGCGTGAGGATAGTCGGGGTGGTTATTGAACGACCACATTTGGCGGGATGGGAGCTAAATGCATACAGGCACATCGCACAGTCGCTTGGGAGGTGGTGTGCTACAGACAGCGTAAAACACGCACGCATGGGAGAGTTTCATAATATATAGACCTTAATGATTTGAATTGGGCTTTAAGAAATTTTTGGGTGTACCTATTATTAAGAAAAGCCAAGCAGAACATCCTCAACCATTCAAGCCTCCATAACATAATCACCCCCTTGAGTTTCGGCTTGAGATTTTAGGATGTAGCGGATTTACAGTTCAGGGTTTTGGGTTTAAATTTTGGGATTTGGAGGATTTTAGGGCTGGAGGATCTAGGGCGCAGGGTCTAGGATTGATCGGATTTAATGCGCTAAACCTACTGCTACAGCCGAACCCACCTACCCATAGGCTCCAAAGTAGTTCCTTTTTGGGATTACCTTATAAGATTCTAAATATGAACCCCCAAAAGGAACTACTATGGAGCCTCTAGGTAACCCTTAGCCCCAAGAACTTAAAACAACAACAAGACCTCCAAGCACGGAGTCCGAACAACTGAAAGCCCGGACAGTGCCAGGAGCAGAGTTGAAGCCACAAGCGGAAGCCAAAGACAGGAGCTAATATAGGGGCCTTAAAAATTAGAACAGGGTTTTGGGGTATGGTATACTATAAACAACGAACCCCCGAAATAGTATAGGTAATTATTAAGGACCCTCTAGTAAGGGCCCAGCAAGAAGCGCATCTCCGCAGACGGGCTCCTGACATATTCCACGTGTCAGCGACTTACAGGGTTGCAGTGCAGTGTACGAAGGCGAAGATATAGCCAGTGGTCAGCAAGTGGCCGTAGGTATGTATGTGAAAGTATACCTGAGGATATTTTTGATATTCTAGTACATGTTAGCATATGAAAGTACATTAGGTTACGTTCTACACAGAGTTTTGCAGTGTTTAGAGTTCAGGGAATGAGAGTTCTAGCATCCAAAATGTACATGCAGCAAAATTACCGAGGACCGCAATGTACAATCACCACAACCTGAGACCCCAACTTCATATTTAATGTAGCTTGTGGGCGACTTACACGCATGACGGACTCTTCAAGCTAGACTGAAAAGGCGTCTGGGTGGGACGTGGGTAGCTCTCCAATCTAGGTCCCCTTTCTGGGATCCCTACAAGAATATGTCGCTCCGGCCGATTGGACTCTTGAAAGAAGTCAACAGTTTTCAAAACCCTCCATGTGAACTGTCTCGTTCTTAGTAGGGAATGGGGGAATGGGTTATTGGGAGTACTATAGGGGACCTTAAGGGACTATCATAGATCCATTCCCCCATTCCCGACTAAGCACCAGACAGTGAAAAGCCCATCCACTGCAAGCAGGGCACACAGGCCACTCCCGTGAGGTTCACGAAGTTGCCTCCAGCGTTGCTTCGGGCTTTGGCTTGGGGTGGACTCGATTCACTCACGGCCAGAGAAGCTGGCGAAACATAATATCGGGGCCTTAATAGTTAGATTTTGGGGCGCATCATACTATAAATATGATACTACAAAAAAAAGGAATCCCCAAAATAGTATTGGTATTTATTGAGGCCCCTATAGTACTTCGGCCACAATCAGAGCGACAGCGAGCAAGACAGCTATAGCAAAACACAACTTGGCGGGCATTCTCCGTCCTATGGCAAGCAAAGCGTCAAAACAGTGAAGGCAACAGCAGAGGAAAACCTGGTAGCATGGAGAGCCTTGAACCCTAAACCCTAAACCCTGGATAGCCTTGAACCCTAAACCCCAAACACTGGATAGCCTTGAACCCTAAACCCTAAACCCTGGATAGCCTTGAACACCAGATCCGAAAATCAACATTGGCAGTACCTGGACCCCGAGAGTATCTAGACTGATAGCCTTTTATAGGTTTTGGGCCATTATTTTACCTACTTTGGGGGGGCTAGGTCTAGGTAGAGAGAACTCGGTCCTTGAGTTCTGGCGTGCAAAGGGATGGGTCCTGAAGAAACCTAGTGCTGTGCCGCCTCCCATAGCATCCGTTTTATCTCATCACAACAAAATCAACGGCAAGCTGAGATGCGAGTCAATAACAGCTCGGATTACAAGGAAGAGTAGTTGCATGTAGTGGCACCCTGTAAGAGGATGCAGGCAACACTTCACCGCAAGTTTTCTAGCTTCAACCAGGGTGCGAGTCTACGGAGCCCCAGAAAGCCCAAATCCCATATCCTGCACGGACACCTCGAGCACCACAGCGCTGCAGCAAAAGGCGAGAGGACGGAAGGGCTGAACCTTGGCCATATGGGCTGCTACGGTTTAGTGCGCAGGGCGTAGGGTCCTGTCGCCGTTGCGGCTGTCGGTCGGAGTCGGGGTCGGGGTGGGGTCGAGGTTTCGGGTCGGGGTCGGGCGGGGTCGTGGTCGCATCCGCGGGCTTGTCGCTGGCGGTTGTGGTGTTGGTGGTTGTGAGTGTGGTTGTGTTAGTGGTTATGGTTTTGGACGCTGTTTCTACTACTGTTGCTGATGTGTTTGTGGTAATTGCCAATTGCTGTTGTTCCTATGCTATAGGGCTTGGTAAAACGTCGTTGATTTTTCTGAGCATCCCGCTTGGAGCAGTCGTGGATGCGTTGCCGCCAGTTTCGACAGCTTCGCCTTCACATGGGAAGCCAGTGCGTAAGCAGCTGATGCAGACGTAACCCGGGTAGCTCTGTGACACCTATGACACATGATCTTCCCTCTCACCAAATTGGGAGTTTCCGATAATAGGGGACCCTACCATATAGTACCCTAAATATTAGTAGGATCCTCATTATAAGGACCCCCAAATAAGGTACCCCTAATTTTCGGAAACTCCCACTTCGTGCCAATTGCCGGGCCCCACTTCGGCAAACTACCAGCAACACAGACCAACGCAACACAGTAGTAACCCTGCGGTCCTACGGTCAACGTCAAGAAAGAATCACCTCAGCAGTGAGCCTCCCAAGCACGACCTTCGGTTTAGGGTTTGGGGTTAAGGGAACAGAGTTTCGGGCACAGTAACTAACCCTACGGTCAAACGTCAAGAATGAATCACCTCAGAACTGAGCCTCCCCAGTTCCCAAGCACGACCTTCGGTTTAGTTTAGGGTTTGGGGTTAAGGGAACAGGGTTTTCGAGATAGGCATCTGCTAGCGCCGTCAATACCCGGTTACTGGAATAGACCTAAAACCCTAAACCCTAAACTCTAAAGACCACTCCAGAAATTCTCTACAAGCTTTGGCGAGCCGATGCCAAGAGGGGGTTTCCTATGATTCCATTGATGCAACGGCTGAGGTGACGTAAGTGTACGATTCACGATGCGCGCTCGTTGACCAACCTACGGTTGAAGGTTCGCGGGGTGCGAATGAGAAGTAAAGTAATATAGGGGCCTTATCAACTAGGCTCGGGTTTGGGGGCCCATGGCCCATTAGACTATCTTGGCAGTAAGGAACCTGCACAATAGTATAGGTAATTATTTAGGCCCCTATAGTACAAGGTTTACGGTTTTGGTCACGGGTGCATCATGAGGGGCCTGGGGCGGTTGAGTTTGTGTTTCCCGGAATAGACATTGCAGCGCAGGGAACACGACTCGAGTACTTCGTGCTTGCAGCAGAGATTCTGTTGTTTGTTCCAAACGAAGAGGCCGGAGCCTCAACACAGACACTCTTCGTTTGTGTTACAATTTAGGTTCTATGTCGGGGTTGGGGATGGATTCAATTTGTGGAATTTGCGAGGGAAGCTCAAGGTTAAGTTAATCTTTGGGATCGTATATATAGGGGTTATAATAGCACCCCTGAGCGGTTGAAGGATACTTACCCCACTGCCAAGAACATGATTCATTTGTAGAACCTGGGCACGGATCCCTAAATCCTGAATCCGAATTTCAGACACATAAAGCCCCAGAGCTTAGACAACTCCGAAAGACATGCCTTGCAAGTCGCTCTCCCAACTGCCACTCGAGGTCTCCACCTCCTTGGACAGGACCAAATGGAACGCTTTCAGCTGCGCTACATTCGACATCCGAGGTTTTCGTATCTTTCGTGAAGGCTTGGCTTGGCTCCGCTAAGCACGAAACCCGGACCCTCTAAGTAGTATGAGTGAAGTTTCGGGCCTCAAGACCTTCGCTCCAAGCACTCCGCACTCACCCACCGACCCCTCCCAAACCCTAAACCCTAAAAACCCCTAAACCCTGAACTCTAAACATCGCTAAACCCGAAACATGCCTAAACCCTAAACCCTGAAAATCCCTAAACCCTAATACCCGAACATCCCTAAACCCTACACTAAACCCTGAACATCCCTAAACTCTAAACGTCCCCGAACCTGAAAGCCTGAACATCCCCACACCCTGAGGGCCCCCCCCCTAAACCCTGAACCCTAAATTAGGGTGTAGGGCCTAACCTCCTTTTGGTGCTGAGTTTCGTAGCCTTCGTCACAGAGAAATTCAGCCGTCTCTGGGAAAACCTTGGGCCAAAGGTCCTGGAGGAAACACTGGGGAGGGCTTCGGGTTTAGGGTTGGGGCCTCTAGAAGACTGTAGAAGGGTTTAGCGTTTAGGCCATGAGGGTTTCTGTACGGTGTTCCAAACTTTTAAGCACAGGGTTGAATTTCGGGCCCCTAATGATTAGAATTCGAGCTTGGGGTCCAGTATAGTATAATTATGCAGGGCTCGATTAGAGGGGGATGCTATGACTATTTCCGACAGCTGTGGCAAATGTCTTCTTTGCTCAGCAGCTACTCCGGCTGATTACTCCTGGCACTGAGGATGCCTATATACTTCTTCTCCTGATACAACTGTCCTCCTCCTCCTCCTCCTCCTACTAATACTACTACTCCTACTGCGACCGCCGCCGCCGCACCCACCACCACCACTGCCACCACTACCACGAAGACCACTACCACTGCCTCTACCACTACCACCAACCACGACGACGACTGCTACTACCACCACCATGTTTACTTTTGTACTTTTGCCGGGGCCCTCAGATATGTAGCAATTTATGCTCTTTTGTCTGGACTCCTTCATCTTCGGAAAGACCTTCTGCCAGTGCAACTCATACCATGACCTGAAGTTCTCATCCGAATATGCAGGCCTTGATGATGAGAACAGGGCTATGGGGTTGATTAAAATCATATTCTGTTGGGGAGCGCATAAAAAGGCTACTATTACTGAGCAATCAGGCCCCGTAAAACAAGCGAAGAAAAACGGAATAAAGCCCGAAGTTTACCGATGGACAAAAACCTGATAGAACCCTACAACAACAAACACCCTAAACCCTAAACCATTAAACCAAAACAGAAACCAACGCTGGGAATCGGGGGATCCTCTGCCCGCACGGCGGAGGCTGCTGTCGGGAGCTCGGCGCTGCCGCAGCGCACAGGAACGCAGTCCGACAGCCAACCTTTCGCCGTCGGGTTTAGGGTTTAGGGTTACGGGTTGATACAGATCCCTTAACAAGGCTTAGGGCTTAGGGTTCCCTCAAAGGGTTTAGGGCTAATTAGGGTTCAGGGCTCAAAACTAAGGGTTCCCTAAAAACTGGCCCAAAACCCAAGGAAACAAAAGTTGAAACTTTCAGAATCGACTACCTTATAAGAACCCCCAAAGTTGAAAAGTTGAGTCTACAGCCAGTACGAAAAGGGGATAAGTGTTTCATTAACTTCATTAGGGCTTAAGTTTCGGGGGTTAGGGGGTAGGATCCTGTGAGGGTTTCTGTAAGGGTTCTTCTAAGGTTTTCCATAAGGGTTCTTCAAGGGTCTATAAGGGTTTGCTATAAGGGTTTGGGGTTTTTAGAGTTGGGGTCTGGGGCTTAGGTTTGAGGGTTTAGGGTTTAGGACTTGTGGCTTTAGATGGCTTACGGTTAGGGACGAGGGTTGAGGGTTTAGGTCTTGAGGTTAAAAGTGTAGGGCTGGCTTAGAAGGACAACTTCGACATCAGAGCCTATGGTGCATGGTAGCTACTAGGAGTTTATTCTGGGCTTTTAAGTAACCAGGGAGAAAAAAGTATAAACTATTAATTCAAAATGGTTCCATTAAGAAAAAAGTATTAAAGTATAGTACTCCAAAGCCCAGTTATGGCTCAAAACATGAAGGAACTGGATCGTAACACCTTACGAAGCACTGCTGCTAGTGTTCAAGCGGATGTCCATGGTGGGCCTCAAGCAGATTTGAGACGCTTCTCTATGGGCACTGGAGGTGTGGAAGCTGTCAAGCATGAACCCTAAACATCGCTTACCTCCGTGCACAAGTCGTGACGAGCCAAAAGCAGTGCTGCCCACGACAACGCCGGACACTGATATACACTGATGACTCCAACGATTCTTGGCATACTTTGGGTCACGAAGCGTTGGAGCTTCTCAGCATCATCTCAGTTGGCCCACACCAATGTTGCACTCGCACCTCGCCGAAAGAACAGTTCAGATCAGAGTTCTCGACATGCGGCGCTTCATCTTCGCCAAAGTGCCTGCCGCTATGGGGGTCTTCTCCATCATGCTCCGTGACGGGGAGGGAAAGGTTGTGGATCGTTTCCCTGTGGGCAACATCTCGTGGGTCACCATGGCGGATCACCAAACGTTGATTCAACGAGGGTTGGTCTTCATGTATGCAAAGCACCTGCTCCATGCGGTGACATGCATGTGGCCAGAAGGCCACTGAGGTCTCGTGAACCAAGATTGAAGGCCGCTTTGTATACCTGATGGCCCTTGTGTATGTCACACGGAAGTGTCAATTTTCCTGCATCATCGACCCTAAACGCCAAACCCATACCACAAACCCCCTAAAGGACCTGCGTAAAATCCCAAACTCGACCCTAAAGCCAAACCTTAAACCCGAAACACAAACCTGAACCCAAACCCCAACCCACACGCTAAAGCCGAAACCCAAATCCAAAACCCCCAACCCAAATCCGAAACTCAAGCCCTACACAGTAAAGCTGCAAAGTAAGCCTTATAGAAACCCTTACAGCAAGTCATCCTGATAGGAGCCCCTCTAGAAACCCCTCGGCCTCGCATGGTGTCCCAGCCCAACTCAAGCCGCTCTCCGCCCAGCGTGGGCTGGCCATCGGCCGTGTATCCCTGAGATTGCCGGGGCTCCCTCTAAGGGTTCTTATGTAAAGGGGTTCTACAAGGGATCTATAAGGGCTCTCCCCGTTTACTTGAAGGATACCGGCGCTTCATCATAAGGCTATAGCTATAAATCTGTTTACAGCTAACTTAGTTGGTGTTGTGATTCTAAGGCTGCCAAGCTTTTACTTGCCAAGTCTAACGGTGCTCTACTCATAGAGCCGAGTTGAGCAAATGCTCAAACCTTACAGTAGAAACCAGAAATTTGGAACATCATGCTCCTCCTGCCCTTGAGGAAAAGTATAGGGGATCCCAGCACTAATCATCCTAAACCCATGTTCCAATTTTCTGGGATTCACTATAGATGGAAAGCGAATATTATCTCCACCAGGGGAATCTGATACGCGGTTTGATTGAGGCTTTGAGGCTTGAGGATTTTGCTTTACTGGCTTCGGGTTTCGAGTTGTGTTGGCCCGTTGCCTTGATCCTGTGCTTAATGTAGGGGCCTTCATAACTAGAATAAGGTTTAGGCTTAGGGGTCTACTAAACTATACTAGACCATGCTAACAAGACTAGACTATACTATATGGCTTCTACATTGGTTGCAGGGATGGCAGGGCCGAAGGAACATTGATTACGTCAGTTCTGCTTCGGAGGACTCCACCTAGCCTACAATAGGATGTGGACTAAACCTGAGCACCTGAAAAGGGCTTCACATCAAAAATAGGAACCTTAATAAGTAGAATGGGGTTTTGGTGTATATTCTACCCTAACCGCGATAAGGAACCCTAAGGAATAGGATTACCTAAGCACCCCAGAAGTATTTACTTCTGCAGCTTTCGTAACGGCTTCCGGACTGAGAGCCCGACACAAAGCCCCAAACCTGTAGCCGAAAAGACCTGCCTTTTGGGGTTCCTTATTATGGCTTCTATATATAGCTCCTTAAATTTTAAAGGGTAGGTCCCAAACCTACCTGTAGCCGAAAGACCTATCTTTTTGGGGTTTCTTATTATGGCTTCTATATGTAGCTCCTTAAACTTTAGAGGGTAGGTCTTTTGGGCCACAGGTATAGGGTTTGGGTTCAAGGATTTAGGGTTAGACTCTGAACCCCTAACTCGAAACGCTAAAACCTGGTTGCGCAACGGAACATGCAAACGTCAAATATGGTGGTCGGAATTAATCATGTCCCCTCATAACCCCTATATAACTACGTTATCGGCAGCTGGTCTGGTTTAGGTTTAGGGTGTTTACCCTTGACACTGAGCCCAAGATACCACCATTTGGGGTCCGGGGTGTCGAGGTTATCGGTGTGCAGTTTCAAGCACTTCTCTTACATCCCTAGCACCGTTCTAATTTTGAAGTTGCTGATTGTCAGCATCACCGTCACCATCGTGACCCTTGTTCCTCGACCCTAAATTCGCTCTCCACAGCATGCCCTTGTAGCGTTGAGGGAGTCATGGCTAGCCAAGCGGGGAGCACACCCTGAAGAAGGGTTCAGAGATTGTTCAGGCTGAGGGTGTGGGGCTCAGGATACCGAAAACAAGATCCAGACACGATTTTAAGAACCCCCCCCCAAAAAATGGACACGTCCGGGCCTCAAGGCAGGTGCAGTTGGGCCTTCTATCCGCATTTTGCGGACAGGGCAGGCCTCAGCTAATATAGGGGCCTGAATAATTACAATCGGGTTTTGGCGGGTATGCGACTACTGTAATGCAAAACCCCGGTGGGCAATAGTATCGTTAATTATTCAGGCTTCAAAGCTACCGCTCAAGCTTCCTGCAGAACACCCCGAACAGTAACCCTGACCCCTTTCAGATTTGCGCTCATTGTCATAACCCTAACAACACTATGCATATTGTATTCTATTGCCATGATCGATCGGTCAAGGTTTTGTAACTTGAGGCCTAGATCCTAAACCCCTGTGTTTTAGTTCGGGGTTGTTGCCTGGGTCCATGCCGACCGCGAAACATCGTGAAACCAGTATGTGCGAAGCTCATACAACAGTCCCAAAAGTATCTATATTATATGTAGGGCTCTATACTAAAAAATTAAACATGAAAGGAAATTAAACATTATCCCAAGTCGATATCTAGTCTATATTTTAAGGTTTCATGTTGCAGATTTTGGATCGCCAGCTGTTGCCCGGGACCATCTGACATCTCTGAATGGGACTATTGGGTGTAGCAGCAACCTAGCCGCCCGCTACGTAGCCTATGGAAGCAAAAGATGCGACCTTCAGCATCGTACTAAATTGTAAGAACCACGAAAGCACACAGATGCATTTTTGGAGAACCAAGGCAAGCCGCGGTACCGCCTATGGTTTTATAGCATTCCTGCTGCAAGTACATCATAAGGGTTGGCTTCGTGCTGAAGCACAACAGAAAGCCTCAACCCTTTAAAGGAAGCCCCCAAATAAGCCTTCCAGGAACCTCAGAAACAAACTGAGGCCGTAACAGCCTTTCTCTGGGCACGCCGGCCAGATTTCGGCCTCACGCAAGACAAAGGAAGTTGCTCACATGCTGGTTTTCCAGATCAGACGTGCATACATAACGGCCCTTACAAGCGCTAGCTCAGACGCATATAACCTGCCACCACCTAATCCAAGAGTCCTCTATTCAAGAAAACTTTCATTGCTGACATGACAAAAAGCCGAAGCAGTGATTCAAGAAGCAGCAAACGCAAAACATTATCCCAGCAGCAACGACCACACACGATGGGATCGAAACCCCAAACCCTCAAACCTAATCAATAGCATTACAACAGGGAGCTGGAGATGAGATGCAAGGACTTTGCCTAGAAAGCTGATCCTGGCCGTTGGGCCCAGCGCCTCCCTTAGTGCACCTTGAGTTTTGGACTTTAGTTCGGGGTTTAGGCTCTAGGGTCTAGGTCAATATGATTGAACGGGAGTCGGGAAACTCGACTTTTATACATTTGCTGGACTTGTCGGCATGCTCCCCAGCTGTGTCGCTTTGCTTGTGTATTCTACTTTTTAGTCTTTCGACTTGTGTTTCTACCAAGGGTTGAAGGGCTTTCAAAACGCCCACTGAAGCGGCACAAGCTTGCCTGCGCCAGAGACAATGCCAGTGCTGCGCGCATGGCATCGCTGAGACTAAGAGTGCGGAGCTTGAAGCTAGTGACTTGCTGGTAGAACTAGGAGTTCGCACTTCCTGAGTCGATGTCATCATGCTAAAAACCCCAAACCCCCAACATCAACACGAAGCTTTAGATGCTTAACAGCATCGGTATCATCTGCTGTTGTTTCATGGCCGCTGCGAACATCTCGGTAGTTGAAGTCCATGGGAGCCTGTCGTTACTGAGCGAGGGAGCCACAAAAGTTCACATGGCTTCAGCTCACAGCCTGTACCTTAGCGTTTGAGGTTTATGGCTGAGTGTTGCCATGCGCTATAAGTACCCGTCTCGGTATAGACTCTATATATATATATATATACATATATATATACATATATATATACATATATATATATATACATATATATATAGTTAGACACGCACACACACACAGACTTACTGTAACGGAACACAACTCCCCTAATTGTCCAGATCCCTAGATTATTCACCTCACAACCTCCCAGGGAGACGCAAAGTTGCACTTTCAGCATAGCTTCAAAGAGCTGCAAAACACGAACCCAAATGGTTCAAATCATGGAGCTGGAGAACTATTTGGGTTTACAGTAGAAGCCAGAAAGTTGGAACATGGTTGTCCTCATACCCTTACGGTAAAGTATAAGGGATCCTAGCACGAATCCTCCTAAAGCCATGTTCCAACTTTCTGGGGTTCACTATAGGATTACGGGAAAGCTTCTCTACAGCCATGTGGCTTAGATGCTAGGATCTAGACATTGTCAGATGGGCGGGGGAAAAATTTACCTCCCACTCACACCCTACCGCCAAACACATATTCTAAGTCAGAAGCTGGTCGGGGCTTGGTGATCGGGTTTAGGGTTCAGGGATGGTACTCTATAAATCTCCAAACGTACCAAAGGGGTTGGGCTTGTTGTAAAGCGATAACATAAACACTATGGAGTGTGAAGAACACTGTGCACCCTGAGCTCCGTCTGAACAAGAGGGTGCATTAACACTGAAACGAAAGGAAGGTTGTGGTTTACATAGGATTTTTCTTTAGGGAAAGTTGAGGGTTTAGTTAAGGGTTTGTCCAGTCTTTGTAAGGGAACCAGAGGCTATCCTTCAGGAACAGCTAGCAGCTATTCCCAAAACAGATGGAAAAAAGATGTAAAGAGGCTACGTCCTCGACGATATATAGTGAACCCCAGAAAGTTGGAACATGGATTTAGGATGATTAATGCTGGGATCCCCTATACTTTACCTTAAGGGTATGAGGGCAATTATGTTCCAACTTTCTGGCTTCTACTGCAAGCCCCTAAACCTGCAATCCCAAAACCCTAATCCCCAGAACCCGGCTTTAGTGGTCTAGGGATGCCTCTCAGAAGAGGTCCTAGGTACTGTCATGGGGGATACTTCCCCAAATCATAGTGGTAATAGGGGCCTCAAGACTTCGATGGATTTGTGGAATGCTGTACTATCCTCACATTATTCAAGAAGCCCAGGCACATAGCACTGCTAATTCTTGCGTGCGACAATGTCAGGATCTGTAGGTTTAGGGCCTATAGGGTTCAGAGTTCAGGGTTCAGGATTCTGGGCTTAGGGCATCATTGGAGCTCCGATCCTGACATGGCTGAAACTCATGCCAAAAGGGTAGACAGGGCTTTGCCTCTTAACGTAAAATCATGAGATTCTTTAGGGCTTCGCTGTTCGATCCGCAGACTGCATCGCAAGAGCGCATCCAACAGCAGAGGCATTCTTGCAGACGGCATTCTCTGCCGTGCCCACCCTCTCGACTCCCTGTCGAATGTGGCATGAGTGCGACGCACGGCGTAATAGGTGGTGGCATCGCCGTCACTCCACATGTCGAAGGCGCCAGTTCTGAAGTATTGTTCCGCTGATGTGCGGCCCTCCGAAGTGAGCTTGTTGGAATCACTCAGGACATACTTGTCAGGGAAAGGCTCTACAGGCGCATCCGGCAAAACGCCGGCTCTTGCCTGTAAGTCTTTCAGACGTGATTGCATGAAGCTTTGTAGTGATGACGCCAGTGCGTCAATAGGCTGACGAAGGCGGCCGATGCGCTTCTTCCGCCATGACTCCTGAGCCTGTGTTCCGCTGGCTGAGCCGGGTTGCAAGCGTTCGGCGCCGTGCCACCAGTCTGCGAGAAGCAAGTTCTTTTGGCTTGCCTGGCCAGGCCAGGACTGCACTCCGAAGCGATCGTTGGCTTCGCGGGGCGCTACAAAACGGGCCCTGAACTCTAAAATCTCCAAGACGAGCTGAGTTAGTAGCTATTTCCTAGCTCCCACATCGACAACGAGGCCAGTGAATCAACCCGAGGCAAACTGAGCCCCTGCACAATGCAGCATATCATATAGGGAATATATCAGGGATGCTATTGGGCCTAAATCAGACAGCAACAGAACCCCTGACCCCCAAGCAATTGCCCTGAACCCTTAAACCCCAAAGCTCAAACCCCTAACAGCCTAAACCCTAAACCTCAAACCCCAAACCCCTAACAGCCTAATCCCTAAACCCCTAACAGCCTAAACCCTAAACCCCTAACAGCCTAAACCCTAAACCCTAAACCCCTAAGAGCCTAAACCCTAAACCTCCAAACCGACAACCCCCGAGCTCTCAACCGAACGAGCAGCGCCGCGGCTTTCGCCGCGCTCTGGGCCTTGCTAAGAGGAAGCCCGGAATTGTTTAGGCTGATTGGGTTTCTTTAAAGGGATCCACAAGGATACTATAAGGGATGCATAAGGCTCCTATATAGGGTTTAGGGTCTAGGGTTTTTCATGGGTTTGGGGTTTAAGGTCTAGGGCTTAGAGTTTAGTTGTGGGGTTTGGGGCTTACTGGGATTCGGATATCGTAGAGCTCTGACACCTCTAAACTAACTAGGCTAGAGGTGCCTGGCTTCAGGGGTCCTTCGAATAAGGATCAAGCTCTCCAAGGGTATCCAAGGTCCATATTTTACCGCCTAACCCTTTCTAGAGCCCCCAACTAGCTTCTATTGTAGCCTATACAACAAACACCCACTATTCGACACTAGGACCCCATTAAAGGGTATAAGCACAGAAACCCCGAGCCCCTGACCCCAACATGGTTGCTTTGTTCAGAGGAATAAACGGGACAGTCTGCCCAAGTGCTAGAACCACAATCAAAAAAGCCACATGCGTTTAATAATCCTATTGGAGTTTTGTAATACACTGAGAAACAAATCCTAAGAGCTCTATAGTCGCTATAGTAAAGACGTTACCTGAATCGATCTTTCTAGTCCTTATGTACCGCGAGAAAGGACAACCCTGAATCCTGAGGCCCCCCCCCTATACGCTTAGAGCAATCATAAACCTCATTACTGTTTACATGTTCTCTTGTGGCTTATATGAACAAAAATTACAACAAAACAAATCCTAAAGAGACTACAGCCCCTTGCCCTGGCGCCTGAACCTGGTTCAGCATGGGTGGTGGAGGCCTGGCTCCGCGATTTGTTCTGCGGGTTTCTGATGGGCTTGGGTTTAGGGCTTCCAGGCTGGCTCTCAGAAGACAGCGCAATGCATGCTCTTGACCCCACTCAGACTTAGCTGTTTGTTCTTTGCTTGGCCTCATAGCCATCGGTGGTGGCCGGAATGCGACGCCGCCGACGCTGCCGCCCCAGGCCCAACCGCCAGAGGCCTCTGTGATGTTTGGTCTTCGTGGGCTTGTGAGCTTAGGGTTACAGGACCGAAAGATTTGATGTGAGGCTTGTGCACAAAACTAAACCGACAAATTCGAAGAGGCAGTGTCTGTCTGCCTGTCTGCCTGTCTGCCTGTCTGTCTGTCTGTCTGTCTCTCTCTGTCTCTGTCTGTCGGTCGGGTCTGTCTGCATGTAGGTACGTACGTATGCATGCATGTTACCTACTCGGCGTCTGCCGTCTGCCTGCACGTGTGGCAGCATGTCCAAGAACGCCTGCACATGCACCTCTACCTGTAACTGTCTCTGTGTCTGTGTGTGTGTCTCTCTGTTGCCAAGCAAATAATGCACACCACTTCTGATTTAGCAAGCTTGGTTCTACCTTCGTGACTATGAATTCCGCATGTGCGCACTAGGTGTCGGTTTCATTTAATAAACCCTGGAGCCTATACCCTTTAAGCCTTTAACTCTCAATCCCTAGAGCATAAACCCTACCTGTATCCCAAACCCTACAAAATAGTAGGTTATGACTCCTTAATTAGAGGGTCTAACCCCTGAAACAGTAGGTTTCTGGATCCCCAGGTAATCCTCTCACCCTAAATCCTTTCTGGGAATCTATTAATCCCCTAAACCCTAAACCCTAAACCCTATCCATTCGGACTGACGATATTTCTACTCTACGATTTGCTCGGCTTTTGGTTCCAACACACGGTATCCTGGCCTACCGGCCTTTAGTGGTTCCGGGTTTAGGGCGTAAGGCCTCTAGGGCTTAGGTTGTGGGTCTAGGATTAGGGTTTAGGGCGCAAGGCTTATAGGGTTTAGGGTGTGGCTCTAGGATTAGGGTTTCGGGCGTAAGGCTTCTGAGGTTTAGGGTGTGGGTCTAAGATTAGCGTTTAGGGCTGAGGACTATGGTTTAGTATAGAGCTCAGGGTTTAGGCTGGACATTGTCGCTACTGTTCATTGCCCGCGGTTCGTAAGACTCTACTCATTAACACAGCAGATATCTGGTGGGGCTTCGACACAACTTCTATGCTGTCGGTGCGAAGCCCGAAACCTTACATACTAAACCGTGGAGGCCTTTTCTAGGCGCCTTTTGAACGAGGATCCTGCCATTTGGGCTTACAGCTGTTTGAGCAGGGCAAGGTTTCAATGGGGATTGGGGATATATCATACTAATACTACGTAGGGACTACGGGGGGATCCTTATAAACAACCCAGGGGGGAGAACGATGAAACAACAAACCCTACACAACCTTAATGACAAACCTGATGTACACCCGGACCGACAACATCATGTAATAAGCATATCACCCAGAACAAACCTTATAAAACTTTAACAATCCTACTGCTGTTGCGCACCATAAACACTTTATGAAACCTTATACGACCCTACCAACACCCTAGTTAAAACAAGCCTTGATCAAACAAGAAAAGCCCAACGACAAAACCCCAGAGCAACTTTCCAGAGAGAAGAAGACGGTAAACCCACACCATGTACAGCGAAGGAACCCATCTCACACCGAACGGCACATAAACGAACCGCAACAGCACACAACACCTATAGATGACCCTTATAAACCTGCCGTTTAGGGGTTCAGGGTTTAGGATTTAGGGATAAACATACATGCAACTAAACCCTACAGGCACTTTGCGCAAACACTCCGTCGGACCTTCGATGCAGCGCGGGCGTTCGGGAGGCCCGGTATAGGGGGTGGCTGCCCTGGCGCTTCCGAGATTCATTCGGATTCAGGTTCAAGCCCAAAGGTTTCAGGTTTTTTGGGGTTTCGGGTTCCAGGCTTTGGGATCTATCTAGCGTAGTTAGGGTGGGATTCTGCGTCTGGGGTTTCGGGCCTGGGATTCTGTTTAAGAATCAGCACCATGCTGTTTTTGTTCAAGGTTTCAGGCAATAGGCAGGTTTGCAAGTTGAGGGATGTCCTAAGGGTCCATGTATTCATGTGGTATATACTCTGGCCTTCCAGCGATCCCTGTATGTACTATTGCTGTGCACATGGCGCATAGGGAGTTTCGGGTTCAGGCTTTCAGCAATTTTCGGAACTCTCAAATCAAGTACTTCAAGTCGTGCTTTGCATACTGGGATTCTACCCCAACCCGAAATCGAAGACACAACCCGCAAAAACCCAAAACCCTACATCCCAAACCCTACACCTTCATTACACCCCAAATCTTACGCACGACTGTAAACCCTAAACTCTGAGTCAGTAAACCGCAATTTCCTGAGTGGAATATCTTCAGAGTTTGCAAGTTGTCTTGCATGTAGGCTTTATAGGCTTTAAGATTTAGGGTTGCTGTTTTTGGTAAGGGCTTAGGGTTTAGGATTATCCCCGGCTTCAGAGCTGAAAAGACGTGCTTGTAGATGCAGCTGGCCAAAGTTCGATAATGTAGGGGCCTTAATAATTACAATAGGGTTTTGGGGTATATAAAACAAAAATAATTAAGAGCCCCCCCCCCCCCAAATAGTATAGGCAATAACTAAGGCCCCTGTATTGTGCCAAAGGGCTTTGGATCACAGGCCCTGGGTTGAGCACCGTAATATAGGGGCCTGAATAAGTCGAATCGGGTTTGGGGATATGTTATACCATGTTTGCAATAAGGACCCCCCCAAAATAGCATCGTAATTATTTAAGGCCCCTACATTAGAGGCAGCTCCTAAGCCCAGATAGGCTCAATGCGAAAGCTTCCGGCTTTAGTCTCAAGTGGTATACAAGCTCAAGGCCCTCGATCATAACCCGAAGCCCGGAGCCCGAATCCGAAATCCGGAGCCCTAATCCGAAGCCCTAATCCTAAGGCCTAAGCCCTAATCCTAAACCCTAGGCCCTAATCCTAAACCCTAAGCCCTACTCCTATACGGAAATCAGAGGGCCTTGGCAAGGACCGGCTAGGGCGACGATGGCGCCCGCGTCTCCTGCGGCGTCTTGGGCTTATCCCGATCGAGGTCTGTTTGCGGGCGCAGAGGCTGTGTTGATCGGGGTTCAGAGCTGAGGAAGATGACCGAGAGTTTCGAGCTATCCAAGTTGGAGTCTGAAGATCTACATCTATCAGTTTTAATGCAAGATTGGGTAATGTTTTCTTTTTACGTAAGATAAGATGATGCAGGTCGCATCAGAACTTTCGGGCTTGGGCAACTTGAGAAGGCAGGAAGCGCACAGGATAAATACGTTTCGGGCCTCTGGGCGAGCGCAAGTTCGGGTGCGCAGGAAATGAATGCCGAGGTAGGAATACCAGTTAAGAATACGTAGGCTGGGCCCAAAAAACCGGATTGAACAACATTCGCAAATACGAGTCTCTTGAGGCCAATATGGGAAAGCAGAAAGCATCTCAAAGGCCTAACTATAATACCCCACAGCGGGTTCATCATGGAAAGAAGGAGCACCAGGGTCCCGAACCCATTGACTGCCACACCCTTGATTGAATGTCTATCTTGAAAGGTTCGATGTCCCGGCACCGTCTAAGCCAGAGGACTTACGAAAGATGTTAGTCTCTTTGGTATGCATCCTTGTATCTATCCTTCTTCATGCAGCAACGTACATAACCTTGAGACAAGGAAGAACTACATAACAGCGACTCTGCAGAACAACACCGAAGATCGAGCTCAGCAACACATGGAGATTTTTTGAAAGACCCCATCAACTCTAAATCCCCCCGGCACAAGCCCAACAAACTAAACCCAAGCCCTTCAACCGCTCTAATGAATAATTAGAATAGGGTTTTAGGGGTTCCTTATTACGGCTATACTATAATATACCCCCAAACTTAGGCCCCTCTAGTAGGCCCGAAGCATGTTCCGATGCCCTCCTTCGGCTGCCAGCTGGATCTTTGGTTCCTGCAGGATTGTCAAATCCGCTCTCGCAAAGTGACCGTGAAGGGGCATGACATTTTGAACACTTACGTGCTTCTTATAAGAGCAGTTCCTGGTAACCCTAAACCCGAAACCCTAAACCCCAAAATCCCTACATCCCTTCTACGGTTTAGGGTTTAGGGTCTCTTATAAGAGCAGTTCCTGGTATACCGTAGAGACAACCCCAGATTTGTTTCAAGGTTCCCCAGTAGCCCCTTAACAATAAGGGTACCCTTTTTCCTACTATTCGGTTTTAATAAGGGAGCCAAAAACAAAAAGGGTAAAAGGGTACTACTGGGGCACCTAGGTTTAGCCAGAGAGTCAGGCCTGAGGCTTGGGGCTGTTCGAGCTTTGGGTTGAACACGGGGTTTTGAAACCCTGGCCTTGGGGTTTAGGGTTTAGGGTTTAGGAGTTTAGGGCTTAGGGTTTAGGAGTTTAGGAGTTAGGCGGTTTGGGGTTCAGGAGTTTAGGAGTTTAGGGTTTAGGGTTGAGTGAAACCCCGGCCCTCAACCCTGAAATCAAAACCCTCAACAATCATTCAGCTGCTCTGGGGTGTTCTATGTTGATCCTATGGGTTCTGCAGGACTTGAAGGGCTGTGCAGAGAGATGCAGAGTGCAGGAGGTTCTGATAAGCTTCCCTGAAATCAAAGGTGGTCGACATGGCAGTGGGTCCTTTGAAACCCATACCCCTCAGGAGAAACACCAAACCCTAAAGCCCAGAACGGTACCAAAGGCGCTTTGGAACAAAGCAGAGGAAATATCATACCTTGTAGTGATAGAACAGTCTGTGTCATGTCATACTATATTCTAGCATTATGCTACACTATACGAGGCTACGTTGTGCTGTAGTATACTATAGTACAGCATCGTATACTATCGTGCAATATCGTAGTGCATGACATGGTTTACCAAACTGTGCTTTGTTCTATTCTGCTATGTTCCATTACGTATAGTCGAGTCTTGTGAAGTGCAGTATAACATTTAGTATAGCTTACTACAGTGTAGTATAGAGTCAGAGTGAAGTATAGTACAGCATGTAGTATAGCATGTAGAATAGTCCAGTATACTATAGAGTGTAGTGTAGTGAAGTATAGCCGAGGCCTTCCTTAAACAGGTAGGTTATTTGGGGTCCCGGAAAGCTCTGAACCCTAAACCCTAACCCCCAAACCCTAGACCCTAAACCCTAACCCCTGAACCCCTGAACCCCTAAACCCCAAACCCCTAAACCCTAAACCACCCCTAAACCCTAAACCCCTAAACCCTCAACAACCCCCTAAACCCTAAACCCCTAAACCCCCGTAAACCCCTAAACCCCCCAAAACCCTGAACCCCCAAAGCCCTAAACCCTAAACCCTCAGCCATGAGCTAAGGCTCGGGCCCTTTGGGCATAGACCGGGGGCGCTGTGCAAACCACTCCCGGCCTTCGGAACTTCGATTTCGGGATTTTGGGTTTGGGAGGTTTAGGAGCTTTAGGAGGTTTAGGGGGTTTAGGGGTTTAGGGTTTAGGGCTTAAAAGTTTAGGGTTTAGGGTTTAGGGATTTGGGTTTAGGGTTTAGGGTTTAGGGCTTTAGGGTTTAGGAGGTTAAGGAGGTTTAGAGTTTAGGTCTACTTCTGCAACTGCTCAAACTCTTCCTGTCTTGCTGAGATGACCGTCGTTCTTAGAACAACTTCTTGGTACCTTGCACGTGCCCTTGCTGTCCTTAGCCTTCCGAGCATATACCTGTATCTTCTGTCTCGTCTGCACATCTTTGGGTGCATGGTTTGAGGTTTAGCATCATGACGAGACTGGCTAGATCTGCGACGTGCTCGGTGCTTTATACCTGTCAGGGATCATCAGGACCCTGAAACCCTGTTGCTCTAAACTCTAAGCCTTCTAACCCTCAAGTGTCGATGCTAACCCCTGAGCCCTTGCAAAAAAACTCAGGCCCAAGAAAGTAGGCCCATAAAACCCTCAAACGAACATGTAAAAGCACCGAAACTTTCGACCCCCCCTAGCCCCCCTAAACTCTAAAAGCGTAAACGGCACTAAACCCTAAACCCCCAGACCCTAAACCCTAAGCAAGCTCGAGGCCTCGCAGCCGTCTCGGTGAGTGCCTCAAGCAAAGATAACGGGAGAAACGGCCTTGGGCTTCAGATTCGGGGATCCACAACGGTTTTATTACCCAGACCCCCGGGAGGATCCAAAAAGTAGATCCCTTAATGGGGGCTCCTATAAAGTACCCTTAGTAGTATGGGGCCCCAAATTAGGGGATCTACTTTCTAGATCCTCCCGCGGGTCTGGGTAGGGGTTCTCAGGGGTTCTTTGAAAAGGTTCTGTGGCTGTTCTAGAAGCGTTCGGGATGGGGGTTTAGAGTTTCGAGTAGGGTTGAAGGTCTGAGCCAAAAAGAAGCTGCACCTGGAAGAGGTTTTTGCCTCCCTCTACGGTAATTTACTAGGTGCTACTATGAAACAAGAAACTCAAGTAGTGGATGCTCAAGCCCCAGCCACACCTGTGGCCTGATACCCTCAACCCCTAAACTCGAACCCTAAACTCAACCCTAATCTCGAACCCTGGTAATGCTTAGTTGCTGAGTTCATAAGCCCCGGGTTAGGGGTTTAGGGGTTTAGGGTTTTTTAGGGTTAAGCCCCAAAAGGTGTACACTTTTAGTTTTATGGTGGGTAATATTATCCCAAAAAGTGTAAAGTGTATCCACTCAGCTACTAAGGTAAAGACAACAGCCCTGTGCCCGAAACCCAACCAAAGCCTTCAACACTACTCAGAGGATCATGGGACATAGTAAGTAGGTTACTAGCGGAGTCATGAGCACAGCAACCCCGATTAGGGTACTTCTAACCCTACTTACCAAACCCTAAATCCTACGTATAGCCACGCATGCCGGTGTCCTGCAAGCAGGCCTTAACCCATCACCAAAACCTCACAACCCTGCAAAAGCACTCACCCAGCAAACTCTAAACCCTTACATACCGCGAAGCCCTCTTTTTTTCACTCTTATAGAACTCGTTTAACATGTAACTCTCATATAACCCGTGTACAACCCCTATATCTCTTCGTATAGCTCTTCTTAAAGCCCCTCTAGAACTCCAATACCACCCTAATATAGAAGCCTAAATGATTCATAATTGCCGACACTATATTGAGGCTTCTTTTGTATTCATCATAGTATAACATACCCCACAGCCCTATTTTAATGATATTAAACAGATTCCAGGTATCCCTAAACCCCAAACCCTAAACACCAAACCCTAAACCTACAGATCTCAGGTATCTGGGGAAAGGCCTTGCCTTGCCCAAGCCTGTCTCACTCTGCTTCTTCAGGAAATCGACCTTTGGTTTCATGGGCTCTTGAAGGGGCTGTTTCCAGGCCTTGGGGTTCAGGGTGTAGGGTAGAGGATTAAGGTTTAGGGTTTATGGTTTGTTAGGTTTTAGGCTTAGGGTTTAGGGCGCAGGGTATAGGTTTAAGGTTTCGGGTTTATGGCTTTGAGCTTTTAGCCTCTAGGGTGTTCGGGCTTTATAATAAGGAACCCCCAAAATAGTATAGGTACTTCTTACGGCCACTATATTATAATACCCTTATAGTAACCCTTATGGGACCCTTTTAAAGGAACCCTTCTGTAGAGGGCTCAGGCCAAGTCCTCCCGGATGAAACACACAAAAACAATTGGGGGTTGATCAAAATTAAGGGCCCTTTTGGGGTCTGTATTGTCCTATATTCCTTATAGTCTAGGGGACCAAACGAGGCCCATAATTTTGATCAACCCCCAATTATTCCTTCGGGTTCCTTATTATGAGACGAGCTGTACTACAATGAACCCTGAAACCATAAACCCTAAACCCAATATACCCTAAACCCAATATCCCAATATACCCGAAACCCTAAACCTACCCCCACAAACTTGGAAAAAAACACCTCGTTTCATGTGACACCACTCTGCGTACTGGTGAACACGACAAAGGCTCCAAGAAACCCTGAAGTCGAGAGCTTTAGGGGTTTAGGGTTAATGGGATTAGAGGTTTAGGGTTTAGGGGTTTAGGGTGAAGGGGATTAGGGGTTTATAGTTCAGGGGTTTAGGGTTTAGGGTTCAGGGTTGGTTTTAAGCATCGTGGTTCTTCAAACGAACCACGTAATGTCTACTTGCTGGCTGCGTTGGATTTGGGAGCGCTGGAATCTGCTGTGTATGGGAAGACTCTTATGCAACCCTCCAAAGCCCTAAAGCCCTAAACCCTCAACCTTAACACCTGAGTACTCCAAAACCCTAAAGCCCTCAGCCCTAAACCTTAAAATCAGTGTCGGAGCCGTTGCTGGGGTGCCTGCAATGCTCGCATCACATGCAGGAGCTGCGGTCTGAAGGAAGGATCATAGGCTTTAGGCTTCTTTGGAGTTTATGTATAGTAGAAGCCAGAAAGTTGGAACATCATTATTCTCATGCCCTTCAGGTAAGTATAGGGATCCTGGCACTAATTCTCCTTAATCCGTGTTCCAACTTTCTGGGGTCCACTGTATGGACCTGAATAACTAGAATGGGAATTTGGGGCGATGCTGGCGAAAGCCTGTCGACGAAGAGCGGATTCGGGGCATATTAGAACTATATCAAGGAACCCTACGGAATACTTTTTGGTAATTTTTCCGACCACTATGATGGGTCCTTCAAGGACTTCTTCGAGAGGGTTTCCGCAAGAGTTTTGGGGTTTAGGATTCGGATTCTGGGTTGTTTATGTGCTTTGAGGTTTTAGAGGTTTTAGGAAGGGACAAACTTTTTTAGGTTGCATGGCTGTCTTGAATGGCTTTAGTGGCTTTGGGGTGTAGGGCTTCTGGTGCCTGCAGGGTCGTCGGCTTTCAGCGAAAACCCTTACTTAGGATTCCACACGTAGTTAAACGGAGGAACTCTATTTCCTGAAACCTGAACCTTAGACCCCGAGTCCATAAACCTCGAAGTAGCACGCCCTAAACCCTGAAAGACACCTCCCCATTCTCTGCTGGCGTCTCGTCAGGGTCCTGCTCTTTTGCCTGCGCGGCAAACGCTGGGTCCCAAGCGGGAGGTGGAAACCCAGCGTGTGGAAGGAATACTGTTTTCCGAGCTGGAAAGGATGCTGGCTGTCATTTGTATCATCGTCATCGAGAATAATAAGAGGCATCTCCACTATCACCATCAAGATATCCGTCATCATCGTCATCATCATCATCATCATCCTCATCATCATGTTCTTCTTCTCTTTCTCCATCTTCTTCTTTGTCGCAACATCTTCGAGAGAAATCGCGTGGTGTCGTTAGAGAAAAGAGCGCTCCTGATGCTCTGAAGCCTGGGAGCGAACCCCTAAACCCTAAACCCCCAAACCCCCAAACCTCCAAATCCCTAAACCTCTAAACCCTAAACCCTAAACCCCTAAGCCCCTAAACCCCTAAACCCCTAAACCCTAAACCCCTAAACCCTAAACCCTACCTTTCGAGCTCGGCTCTTCGGGCCGCGGGCAGGGGAGCTGAATATAGTACCCATAGGCTCCAAAGTAGTTCCTTTTTGGGATTACCTTATAAGATTCTAAATATGAACCCCCAAAAGGAACTACTATGGAGCCTCTAGGTAAGGACTTAAGAAGGCCTACGCACTAACATATTGGGGAAAAAATATTTTTTCGTTAGCGGCTTATTGGGGTAGTAAGCATGGAAGCCATGGGTACCCTAATTATAGGGCGAGTAAGTAGGTTATAAGTAGAGTTATAAGTGCCCTAAATGGAGTCTCTCTAATTATAATTATAACCTTACTTATAACCTACTTACTAAGTCCCCTGCCCCTTCAAGTACCAGTAGTGAAGGAAGTATAGCCCCCTACCCCCCTAAGGGTACCCATGGCTTCCATGCTTACTACCCCAATAAGCCACAGAATTTAAAAGGATAAACTTTTCGATTCCTACCAAACTCCAAGAACCCAAAAAGTTTAAAGGTTGGGTATTGGGGATCTAAGCTTACCCAGACCACGTGCCGCAAACAATCGTCCAACCAGGAGCCCAACGAAGACAAACTCTAGACCTAGTAGTCGTGCGACTTGTCTGTCACGGTAGACAAGATCCAAAAGAATGAGGGGATGTTCCTCGGAACGATAGCGCGGCTAACAAAATGGCCGAGACTTCCCGACTGAATAACAGCAACGTTGGCGGAATCCTGACACTACACCCAGACGACATCGTGACAACATTACCGAACCGACGCCGCTGACTCGCCGTGTTACTAGGGTTCTGCGCTAAAACTCTGAACCCCGCCGCCCCCTCAAGCGCTTAGGATCTCGACCGAAATAGGGCTGGGGGTTCAGGGTCATAGGGTTTTGTATTTTGGAACCTGGGCTGTGTCACAGATGCTCCAGCAGCTACCTGACCTTCTACCCGCACTTCCAACTGTACCGTATCTATTTCCATCGCTGCACTGCAGTTTGTCGGGTCTGGCCATGCACTAAACCCTAAACCCCTGAATCCTAAACCCCAAACTCTAAACCCTAACCCCCCCAAACCCGGCCAAAGCATGCGTACCACATCATACGGTTTAGCGGCTTAGGGTTTAGCGGTTTAGGGTTTCATCGCGAAGGCTAGTAAACTCAAGGTCGAGGTATGTATGTATGTGTGTATATATATAGATATGCATATGTATGTATGTATATATATATAGGGAAAACTTGCATCTGGGGTTCAGACATTTGGGTTTGATTGTTTTCCAGGGGGCAAGGCTGAATGGGGGCACAGACTCCGAGGGGGCACAGAGTCCGATTTTTCAACGTCGCAGCGCTGCACACATCAGTCGGATGTCATCTCAACTTGAAGGATCATGGATCTGGGTCTAGGGTTTAGGGGTTTAGGGTCTAGGGGTTTAGGTTTTAGGGTTCCGGGTGCTTGTTAACAAGGCTATAGTCCCAATGTGAACTACCATAGAGGCGACTGCACTACCGTGAAGAAACTGTTGACCCCAAGCCCTAAATGCCCTAAACCAGTGCAGCTTTCGCTTGACCTAATTCGGGCTTGTCTTGCTAGTTTCTATACTAAACATATTTAAACTGACATTCCAAACAGAAACTCAGGAATATTACAAAGGTGCGCGACATAAAGTCATCAATACCCTAACCTAAACCCTGAACCCTTTCCCAACCACCCCTGACCCTCCAAGCTTTCTGAAGGAGTGCATTCTTTGGAGGCCGCGCCATTGCCTAGAGCCTCGAAGCAAACCTTCACTATGCTAAAGCCTTTGATAGCCTTTGTAGAGTTTAGTGAATAGGATAGGATGACCCTTAGACTGGTAACGGTATCTATGGCACCTCCTTAAGAGTCTCATTTTGGTGTTGAGAAGTCGCAGTTCCTATAAACACATCGAAAGCTCACCTTCGACCTCGACTCGAAGCGGGAAATACCTCTAAAACCGTTGTGGATCTCAGTTTTTCGACAGCAAGGTTTTAAGGCTCACGGCCTAGGAAGTGGGCGAACATCGCGAAACTCAGCTGGCCCTGCAAGCCCCGAACATCAGAAGCACCAGTTGGAAATCTCGCATCAGCATCAAAAAACATCTGGGCAGATCATGCACATCAGCTGGCATAATATGAGGTCCTTAGTAATTAGACTAGGGTTTTGGGGTATACTATACTCTAAATATAATACGGAACGCCCCAAATAGTATTGGTACTTATTCGAGCCCCTATAATATCTAGAGGCGCTCTAGCTGCCTCGGTGCCTACAATCACCAATCGAGCAAACATCATGGGCATCAGCTGGCACTCTGCCATCCCGCCAGACACTTCAACATACCGGTCGGCAGGTGCATTACTGTTCCTTTGGCCATAATTATGTAAATCTCAGAGTAAACACATGCGACCAACTACTAGATCCTAAACTCTAAGCCCTGAGCCTTTTTGCTCTATTCGCCTGGCTGTGTGGTTTATATCGGGTTTCGTGAGGGTGCTAACTGCAATGGTTATGAAGTCCGCAACTTGCGGGTTGCGTGATGTTCGGCTATGAGCATCAAAGACACATGGGTTCCAACTCGCGAACACACGACTGGCAGGAGTTCATTCAACATACGGGCGAAACTAACTAGAAACCAAATACCGACACCCTCAGCTCGAAACCCTAAACCCTGAACCCTAAACCGTGGCAGCTTGGCCTCTGCAACCTCCTCCTGAGCAACGCTCGTCACGAAACTTCTCCGTGCGAGGACACAGCTGCCCCCCGCCCCGAACAAGTTTGCTTCTAAACCTGTGTGGTTCTTAGTAGGGAACGGGGGAATGGATCCCTATAGTAGTCCCTATATAATCCCCAATCATAGTCCCCATAATCCATTCCCCCATTCCCTGCTAAGAATCAGACAGAAACTTGGCATTGCCCGAAAGGGTTTCCGGCTTTGGGGACCCACTGCAAATCTCAAGGGGCTTGTCTGGCTGTTTCAGCTTATGCTAGATATTCTGCTTGAACTTATTATCCACAAAGACAAAGAATTTCCTAGGACTATCACTATCAGCATCGCAGTTTTGGGAAGTGATTTGAGATTAGGCTTCATCATCCGGTCCTTTTGGGCATGTTAATCTCAGATGACGGGTTTACGGATTTAGGGCTTACCTAGAGTCCCTTTTTTGGTTAACCAGTCTTATGGCTAGGATCCTATAATAGAGAATTTGGTTAACCAAAAAAAGGAACTACAATGGAGACTATAGTAGGCAAGCCTTCTTGCTTAGGGATGCAGGGTTCAAGGTTCGGGGCGTAGGGATTTTGGGAATTCGGTTTTGGCGGGTCATGCAGTACACGGAGATGCTGCCGGGCAGGCGTCGACAAGTCACACAGTTTCGAGCGACAACACCTTCATTGAGGCATGCATCTCCAACATGTTGAATGCAAGGGATCTGACACACACACACACAAATTCGGAGAGTCATGCAGTCTGCAACAGCCACTTGCTATCAAGATCCCCTGCATGGTGTCTCGGGCAGCTTTGTCCCTTCGAGTTCGCAGGTTCCGAACTGCCGGTGACTGATAAGCACTTGGGCTTGTTCCGTCTTCGACGCCTGACTCTGGAGCTTCCTGACAAGGATCGTACCAAGAATCCTACTTAAAACATGTAAGAGCTGTTCCCAAACTCTCGTGCTTCACAGGCTCGCCTCCATGGATATGGACACGCCGACGAGCTCGAATCGCTGTCTCTCTCCTTCCTCTTCTTCTTCTTCTTCTTACGTTTCTTCTTCTCGTGGCCTCTCTTATACATGCATACATAATTATGCTACCCATACTACCTATACTATCTACACAAACATACATACACACATACAGACACAATAAACCCACAGCGAAGCTCTTGCCCAAAAGAAGCTTCAACCTCAAATGCAGAACCCTTAAATGGGAGTTGCCGAAAATAGGGGACCCTAATGCAGTACCCTAAATAGTAGGATCCTTCTTATAAGGAGCCCAAAATACGGTACCCCTAATTTTCGGAAACTCCCAAATAGTGTCAACAGGAAGCCTACACCCTGTGCTTCCGGGATCTGGAGATTCCCAGAGAGCCCAATACCCCTTAATTAAGGAAAATTAGGATTCTTCTGTCAGGGAAACTCCCAAATACCAGCCTCCTCAAGCAAGAGCCCAAGATGCGCCAAACTCGGACCCAGAAGCCTCAAGCCGTCCCAAATGGTTTAGGGTTTAGGGCTTTGGGGTTTAGGGTTTACGGTTTTGGGGTTTAGGGTTGAGGGTTTTGGGGTTTAGGGGTTTAGGGTTTTAGGGGTTTAGGGTTTAGGGTTTTAGGGTTTTAGGGTTTAGGGTTTAGGGTTTTGGGTTTTGGGTTTAGCAAGCTAGATCTATCCTCGAAGACAACCTTTAATTAAGCACGCGCACACAATGACAATAAGAGCAGGCGTGGGGCCTTGGAGTTGAAAACGAAACCCACACCGATGGGCCAAGTAGAAGCGGGAACACCCACATTAGTAACAGAAGCGAACATGGAAACGGTGAACATACGAATAGCAACGTCAAAGCAAAGACAAGCAATCACTAAGGCTCTCAATAGTCTTGATTACAACATATGCATGATGAAGAAGGGTACATAACTGCAGCATGCCATAATTCTAGAAGACACTGAGAACTGCTCCAAGCGGTAGTCGGAACTATCATCAGCCGTTGGTAATTCTTAGTTTACTACGTACCATCACCAGGATTATGCTTCATTATCACGTGCATATTGTTTGCTCCTTCTACCATCATCAGCATTACCAATGCTTGCCCTGAAGCCAAAGCTCAAAATCCTATTCCTAAACCTAGTGCCAGACCGCCTCCCTCGAAGAAAGCTCCAGGACGAATTCTTTGTCGACTGAAGTTCCCCGCAATGCTTTCGCTCAGCTCAAACACTCTTGGCTTTGGGCCGAAGCAAAAATCGTTTAAGGTGTACCTGGACCCCAAAAGGATGTAGAATAATAGCCTTTTATAGGTTTTGGTCCATTATTTTACCTACTTTGGGGGGTCTAGGTAGGGCTTAGGTTTTAGGGTTTATGCGTTTAGGGTTCGCTATGGGAGCCTTTTCAAGTAGACAAGGGTTGCACAGGGTTTGCACGGATTCATGGAGCGGGACTCCTTTTACAGGGATTTTTTTGTATAAGTGAAGGTTCTATGAGGTCTATGGAAGACGCAGAATAGGGTGTTAGAGAGTGTTGCAGGGTTTTACACTGTTTCATAGAGGGCCTCGGAATTGGAATGTGGTGTGATGTGGTCTGGCCGGGTTTGAGACGGGTTTACGTGGGGGTCCAAGTGATTTGAATGCGGTCGTCTCGGGCCCCTTAGAGTTTTAATTGAGGTGTTAAACAAAACTTGACAGCTAGAACAAGCTTATCTGGGTGCAGTATGGTTTGTGTGTGAAAGGAGTTATTTGCAGGGCAAACCTGGAAACCAAGACACAGTTATGATAACGCTTCCTTTTGTGTCTTGAGCCAAATAATCGGTTGTAACGTCTTGGTGTGAAACTGCTTCATGATGATC
>BGNK01001635.1:114958-134375 GCA_003297005.1 Symbiodinium sp. clade A Y106 | reverse complement strand
GGTGGTTTATTATTACGTGCAGGCCGAGTTTAGCTCTATTGAGGGGACCTTTTATTATTGAGTTCCGGGCCGAGTTTAGCTCTATTGAGGGGACCATTAATAATCACGAGCCCACTTTATGGTAAATAATATGGTTACTGCTCGAACACCCCAAATTCAAATCCTGTCAGCCCCAATGACGTGTATCAACAAGGCTCTCGGTGTGGGGTTCTCTCTATCTTAAACTGCACATACTTCTTCTGGGTACACCAGCAAAAGGATAAGCCGCATAGTTTGGAATAGTTTCCCACTTAAGCACTGGGATTTGCAGTCTGCTTTGCCAGAGGGGGAGAGGGCCTAGGAAGGCTTATATATATATTTGATAATCCACTCGTTAATCAATATTGTATACAACATATATGCAGTGCCATGTATGTATATATATATATATATAATCTTAACATGTGTGATCTTGATATATTTCATACTATATAGTTTAAATTGTCTACTGTTTGCCGTTGTTAGTTGTTTTACACATTGTCTCTTGTATAGATTGCAGTATGCACCTTTTACCATTATATAAATATAAGATACCTCTTATGTCAGCTGTAATATGTTATATCGTATATCTAGTCCGTTCTTACACAGTATATGCTATTTAGTATATATTTGTATTATGTCTAAAGTCGATTATGCAATATGTATCAGTCTTTATATGCCTTAGGTTATGTCTGATACGGTATTATATACTTTCCAACTTATATTTCCGGTATACATTAAAGATGTCTGTTATATGTGTATATATATATATAGATATACATATCATAGTTATATACGTAATATTACATATGAGCTTCCTTAGGGATGTCTCCGCATGCCAAACAGCTTCGCAGATCCTCTTTATTTCGGGCCTCCCTCGAAGCTTTCATGGTTTTCTAATGTATATCATATACTAGATACACTGTACAAGATATAATGAATAGTGCATATTGTATGCAATATGCTAGATATATTTGGAGCTTGGCAGGGTGCGGGCGGAGCTTTTGAATGGTATTGAATCCTGGCTGCCCCAAGGCCTCAACCCAAAACCCCGAGAGTTTTGGCGGACCTTTGGACAAGAGGCACGGGAGGCAGCAGTGGAGAAGGTGACCTGCCCCATTTGCTCCTTGGCTCCGTTTTTATTTGTCCGGTTCTTAGGGAATGGGGGAATGGATTATGGAGACCATTGTTGGGGATTACATAGGGACTTCTATAGGGATCCATTCCCCCACTCCCTACGAAGCACCAGACAGTAAAGGCCCCCTTATAGATCCCTCTATAGATCCCTTTATAGGATCCCTTTCGAGGAACCCGAAGACCATTCCCAGGTTTCAGCCGGTGTTTAGGCGAAGGTTCGACTTGAAAGTTCGGAGATTCTGACCCTGAGCTCGATGTCCTGAGCAAATTTCAGCAATTCGAACACTTGGAGGTTCAGGGGTATAGTTATAAGTGGGGTTATATAGGGGTTTAGGGTTCCCTTAAAGGGTTCTATAGGGTTAGGATTCTATAGGGTTTAGGGGTTTAGGGGTTAGGGTAGTTATAAGTGGAGCACGCTTCACAGTTAATAACGTGATGTCTCCAGGTAGGGCTTCTCATAATGAGGCATGATCTTCTTTGGAACCTGCTTTGGGCTTTCTCTGTTGGTAACCAGTTGGAGCATGCTTCAGCAATTCGAAGAAACACCGTAGATCCTGTAGTCTGGGATGCTTCTGCGGCTGCAGGCTTTAACCCCAGCGGCCCTACCCCCATCCCCTGCCCACCTTGAAGCCTCAAGTACAAAACCTAAATGGGTAGTTGTCAAAACTCAGGTCCCTTTTTGGGTACCCTAAATAATAGGTGCCGTATCAGAATAGGGACCCAAAAAGGGACCATAATTTTGACAACCATCCACATCCCTCCAGAAGCATAGGAAGCCTTGCAGCTATTGCCGATAGCAGGGCGTTCCTTCCGGGCCGGGCAAAAGCCCCCTCCAAACTCTTCGCTTCCCCTGAAAGTTTCTTGTATGACACAATATCATACCAGAATTCCTTCATTCACTAGTGGGCCGCGATGCTGTGGTAACCCAGGCATAAAGGTACATTCTCCTGTAGGTTGCGAAGCATCAGTGAAGCCGACACCTGAGAAGAGCGCACGAACTAAGTCCTGCCCAGATGGCCCAGTTAGCTTTCTACCAGGTTGCCAGAGTATGGTTATAAAAGGGTCCTCCCAGAGAGCTCTATTGGCTTCAACTACCATGGCTATGATGAACCCTACTATTGATATAGAATTTATACGAGCCCTACAAAGAAGTAGGTTTGGGTAGTTCAAGGTATGGAAGAGGATCCCCACGTCGGCCTTTGCGGGCTACCCAGAGACTCCAACATCACTTAGTTAAGGAATATATATTAGGGATCCTACTGTACTTTAAGGTATATTCCTTACTTCCCTTATAGAACTTTTATGGATCCCTTTATGGAACCCTGTAGGGAACCCTTAGAATTAAGGGATCTTGGAGTCTCTGGGTAGACGTCTCAGGCTTTGAGGCACTCAGCGACTACCCGGATCAGGCGCCCGTGCTCGCAGGGTCGTGGAGGTGGGTTGAGGTTTGGGGTTTTGGGTTTTGGGGACCCTAAACTTAAACCCTAAACCCTGAAACCATGCAGCAACGCCAGGAATTTGGAGAGGGTTGTTGGGCTTGGGAACTGATGCCCCTGTTAGTCTACCTATGTTAATATATTATAAGGGTTCCTTTAAGGGCCCCTTTAACGGTTCTATAATGGTTCTATGGGGTTTAGACCCTCAATACCTGTAGGCTCCATTGTAGTTCCTTTTTGTGGTTCATATTTAGGATCCGACAAGGTAATCCCAAAAAGAACTACAATGGAGCCTATAGGTAGATACAGTAAACTCTAAACCCCAACATAGTACCCTAAATAGTAGGACCCTGATTATAAGGACCCCCAAAGTTGGCCCAGTTGCTCGAATCCCTGCGCTTGTTTTAATGGCAGACGCCTTGGCGAGTCGATATCTTACCCTTTCTTTGCAACCCTTGACCTTAGGGTTTAGAGGTTTTGGGTTTAGGGGTTCTGGGGTTTTGGGGTGTTTTGGGTTTAGGGTCTTGGGGTTTTGGGGGGTTTAGGGGTTTGGGGTTTAGGGGATCAAGGATTCGAGTGGTTAAATATTGTCTGACCTTTGTGATGTAGTTTGGTCTGCTGGTTGAATATTTGCGCAACAGAGTTTTGTGGGGTTTCTGACCACGATTCTCCTCGAATATTTTCCGAAGCCTAACTATGTTTTCCTAAGGCTCCTACAGTGTGCAACTTGACATTTGTGGGAGCATGCCACACATGCTCGCTGATGCAATCTCTCTCTGCTTCCGCTCGAAACCCTCGTTCAGGGTTGGGGGTTTAGGGCAAGCCCCAATATAAGGTCAACGAAGACCTCTCAAACATCCAATCCTTATTCGAAATAAAGTCCAGCACCGGCAGCTGCACCGCAAATGTGCATGATATGCCAAACCTCAAACTCCAAACCTGAACAAGCAGTCATCACAGACGAGCCACCCAAAGCTCAACAGCAAGCCTTAAACTCTCCACGAAGAGGTCGGAGCCCTGACGTTCCAGGGCCACCGTGTCGAAACGGCCCTGCTCTTTTGATGCGTTAACAGCGGTTTCAGGGCCCTGGTTCCGGTGACCGGATGGCTTAGCAGCATTTTCGCATGTGTTTTTTTCCACTCCAGCCATCTAGGGTCTTGGTTCCGGTGATCGGATGGCTTAAAATCATCTTCGGATGGGTTTTTCCATGAAAGCCAAGTCCAAACCCCTAGGTGAACAGCTATCTGCATGCTGTTGCTCTTCTGCCCCGTGTCGGTGGGCTTAGAATCCCATGGACCAGGCATTCAAAGTAATCGCTGTTGTTATTGAGTCCTATTGTTATTGTTATAATTACTCGTTTTCTTATAATATTATTATTTTCGAATTTTGCCCGAAAGGCATGGACCTGAAGTGTGTGTTTAGGGCTGCATGGGCTCCCGTATTTCCCAGCATGGTTGCAGTTCAAAGCGACAGGCCCCCGAAGACCGGCTTAGCCGCTTAGCCCTAAATTCTACGGTTCACGGTTTAGGGTTTCAGGATAGCTGCACACTAACGACTCAGACGTTTACGTCGTGATGATGTTCGTTGCTCTTCATCCGAGGTATCACAGCTCGTGCGTGCCTTTTTGAGAGCTCTCAGGTAGTCAGTGACTTTTGACTTAGACTTAGGGAAACCTGGCTGTACTTTAGAAGCTTCTCAGAGGATTTCAGGAAGAGGCTTTTGTTGGGTGTGTTTGGGCCTTGTTCATGTACTGGCACAGTGGTTCGGCAAGAGGATTTGCAAAATCATCTTTCGCGGGTTCGGCCGGACTCCCGAATCTCTACCCTAAGATCCAAGCAGGGCGACAAGTTCGGAGGAATTGTTTGTGTCCGAGATGTTTCATATGGGTTATTGTTGTTCTAAATTAGAGTCCTTGCTGGCGTCCTTTATATAACTATAAGGGTGCCGTACTCATTTGGGGACCTAAAGGGGACCCCAAATTCGAGAACTACCCATATGTCAGCAGCGCCTCCGGAAGCCCAGCTACCCGGAACCCCAGTCGATTGCGCTGCGGGTCTCCACTAGAAGAGCCATACCTGAAGCCCCAAAAGTAGGTAAAATAATAGCCCAAAACCTATAAAAGGCCATTATTCTACATACTTTTAAGGTCCAGGTAGCCGGTACAGGTTGCCACAAGGCCTCCTCCTGTTCCTTTTGTGGTTAATATAGGAATATAGGGGCCTTAGTAATTACCAAGGCTAGTTTGGGGGTTGCTTATTGTAAGAAGAGTATAATGGGCCCCAAACCCTATTCTAAGTATGAAGGCTATCGCAAAGCTTTGGGGTTTGTTTCTTGAAGGGTTCCTGTGAGGGCTCCTGTAGGGGTGAGGTCGCCCAAGCAATGGTTACATTATGGTGCGGTTGAATTCGGGATTTTGGTGCGTGTACGTAGTCCCGCAGGAATATCGGCGCGTGCGCTTTGACGGTGATGAAATGGGAAGACCGCAGATTAAGACCTAACCTAACTGACATACTGTTCTATATCGCTTCGGCCATCACCGTGGCGGCTGATCTTTGCGGGAGCTTCCGAGAGACAGAGAGCGTTCTCAAGAGATCTTAATCAGGCTGACAGGTTACAGGTCACGGTGGCACCGGGGTATTAGGATTTGGGGTGCAAGCTTTGGCATCTTTTTGCGCTGAGGCTGCGACCCTCATCCCCGAAAACCTCCCAAGCACTAAACCCCGAACCCATCGTCTGATAAAGAAGAAATCTCTTAAAGCCTATCTGCAGCAGACTCGGCTTTTGTTCCAAGCTTCAGGATTTTGGCAGCATTCTTCTCGATGTGGTGTTCAGGGCTTTCTCGTTCGTAGGGATGTCTGCCAGCCGCTTTCAACCAGAGCCTGAACAACCTGCATAAGCCCTGACGCGGTGTGGATGTCTTGGGATTGACGTTGCCTGCGCAAGAATCTTGCAATACTCCAACCTGAATGAGCAATAAAGCCCTACCTGGGGATCCAAAACCCTACTGATTTAGGGGGTATACCCTGTAATTATAGGGGTCATGACCTACTATTTTGCAGGCCTGAATCCTAGACTCTCCTCAGCCTCGCGTGGATTGCCCTCCGGCACGCGACCGCATTCCCCGGGTGGATTTCTTAGGGCGATATGGGTTCCCTGGGTCCTTCAGGTGCTGAACGGCGACACGGGCAAGTTAGTCTTCCAAACGGAAACTGGTAGCGCCGCCAGCCCCCTCACGCGCGTGCCTGCACCTAGGCCAAGATCATAGGAGCTGCTCTTTCGGCTGTTGGGTTTTATGGTTTGCGGCTTTTTGGTTGTGTGGGTTTCCCAGCACATGCGCGCTCGTCGCGGTTTGGTGTTGGTATTCGTTTAGGCAAGACAGTCTCATTCAACTAGTTTGCCCTGCCGATTGCGCGTAGCAGTGTAGAGGTCCTTTAATGCTCGCCTCCGCCGTCAGACTGGTAATGTAGGAACCTCATTAAGAAACCCTGGGCCTATGACCCCAAAATAGTAGGATTCATATAAGGAGCCCTAATAAAGGCCCAAGGTTTCTTAATCAGGTTCCTACATTAAAGGTGCATCTCAAGGCTGATCGCAAACCTAAGGCTTACTAAGGCTTGACTCGTAACCCCCCCTTCCACTCGTAGTCGTAGTCTCATGGCTTTCATGGTAGGGACCCCGTTTTGGGTCGATGTTGAGGTTTCTTGTTGTCAGAAGCTATGAATCAATGCACGATGCAACCGAAAGTAGGTGGAGGCAGGATTCCCACGACTTGGAGACCTTGCTGTAAGCTTGAGAGTCAGCTTCTTAGACTAGGCTCGCAACATCCAGAAACCCTGAGCCCGAAACTTTAACCCCCAAACCCAGACGCAAACAGACCCTAAAACCATTAACCTGAAACCACAAAAACTAAACTTTCATCAAATCCCGATCAGAGCAGCTCTTGAAGCCAAGACGCCTGAGGTGGATGGATTTCAGCTGATGCCATGCCTCACGAAAGCCAAGGCCACCTCCTGGGATTTCATTGTTTGGGCGCCGAAAAGCAGTCCAGTAAGGACTGCGGGGTTCTTGCTCTATAAGGTTTTGGGTCCCCGAACCCTGAAACCTTGGTTTAAAGGGTGTGTTACACCACGTCTGTTTCATTGTTCGAGTTCAGGCTCTGAGGGGTCAGGGCCCAGTAGAAACCACGACAAGAGGATCTAGTTCTGGAGGGTACAGGGCTTAGACTAGAGTCCGTCAAACGTTGAAAGTATAGAGGGCGCTTGTGGTTTACAGGGCTTTGGGTTTCGAGTTACAAGAGTCTGGCAACTTGGCCACCCTAACCTCTAGACCTTATACCCTAAAACCTGAATTTCAATCTTAATGCCCTCAACCCTGCCCCAAAACACCCAAAACCCTAAAACCCCCAAACCCAAAACCCCTAAACCCTAAAACCCCCAAACCCCAAAACCCAAAACCCCAAAACCCTAGAACCCCTAAAACCCCTAAATCCAAAAACCCTCGAGGATCCTTCACTCGCGCATAGGCTCGGAAGTCTTCAGTAAGCCCCCCCCCCCNTGAATCTTATTGGTTTATCATTTTTAAAAGGGGCACCTGCCCGACACCCCCCCAAAAAAAAAAAAAGCACAGAAGCAAACATCAGGAGAGGGATATCCCATATAGACCCCCTTACAATGAAGCCCAATAAGGTAGGGATATCCCTATAGAACGCTTATGCTTATATGCTTCTTTGAGTCCCTATATTCAGGAGTTTTCAGCATCGGGGCCCAGCCTCTGGACCCACGAGGTTTAGGGTTTAAGATTTAGTTTTGGGGTTTGGGGTTTGGGGGTTTAGGGTTTAGGGGTTTTGGGTTTGGGGTTTTGGGGTGTTAGGGGGTTTTGGGGTTTTAGGGGTTTTGGGGTTTTAGCGTTAAGGGGTTTTGGGGTTTTAGCGTTAAGGGGTTTAGGGTTTTAGGTTTTTGGGGTTTAGGGTTTTGGGATTGGGACGGTCCCTGTGAAAGCCCACATCAAGCCCTATTCTGATTCTGAAGGCCGCTCTACACTACCCCCCAAATACCCCACAAGAACTCCATTAAAGGGCCCTTGGATGCCCCAAAACCCTATGCAAATTATTAGGGCCCCCACTATAGACTATAGCTACTTTTGATCCCTCAAAGAACACTTTAAGGATCCCTTTAAAGGGAACCCTAGTCTAATTCTTAAGGATCCCTTTAAAGGGCTCTTGGGACGTCCCGGGGAGGCCTGGGCTTCCTTCGTGAACTGGGAGCAGGGAGTGCTGGATGTGAAGAAGGCGGGTGGTTTATATATATATATATACATATATATACATACATATACATGTATACATATATACATACATATATACATACATATATATATATATATATATATGCATACCCATATGCCTAATCCCGAAACCCTAAGCCGTGAACCCTAGGGTTTAGGGTTTTCGGGGTTTTAGGGGCTTCAGGGTTTTATAGCTTGGGGTTTCAGGTTTTAAGTGCTGGATATGAAGAAGGCGGGCGTTGTTGATATAGGGTTTGGGGTGTTGGGGCTTCGGGTTGGGGTATTAGGGATGTGAAGGTGGGGATTTGGGGTTTAGGGTTTTTTGGTTGGGATTTTGGTTTTCTGGTTTTAAGCTTTGCGTTTCGGGTCTTGAGTTTAGGGTTTTGGGTTGAGGGGCTGGCCTTTCGTTTAGTTGTGGGCAGGGCTTGCTGGGCTTTGGGCTGTTCGACAGCACAAAGCTCCAAGGGTGGCATGGATGACCCATCGGGCGTGGTCAAGATCACGGTTGATGGTGCGGATCAAGCCAAAACATTGCTGCTAAGAAATGCGCTCGACTGCATACAAAGCATGCTTCTCAAAGATGCAGTGCCCCCATGTCCACATCATTGGCACAATTGCGCACATTGAGCAAGCAGCACATGGGGTTTGCATGGTCCAGGTATCATTAGTATAGTCTGATTTAGATAGGTCCGATAGGCATGGTGAAGCAACCTGGCATCAACCCAAGTATGATCGAATGAGTGTTCCTTAGTGGGGTATATTTGGATAGTCTGGGCAAGGGACGGCTGTCCAATGTGGGTATTAAACCTGGTAATCCTCAATCCTCCCTATCATTCTCAAGACGCTCCCGAAGGGTCCCTAGTACCCTCCCCTTGAACAACCACCCCCCTAAACCACCTAAATCCCATATAGCTCCCGCAAAGCAATCGAGCAAAGCGGAAGGTTTGCTGCGCAGTCTGTGCACTCTTGCCGGCATCCTTGCTGCATTTTTAAGCCTCATAAACCCACTTTAAGCATTAGCTGAGTCCCTTCTATTCGCCGTTCTGCTAGACTTCCTGTAAACATTGGTCTAAATGGATAAAGGAATAAGACTAACAGTTTTTGTTGGGTCAGAAAGCTTTTGGGTACGGATTTAAGGATGAGGGGCATCATCCGTGGGGTTTTGAAGTGAGGGTTTTGGAAATCATATGGCTTGCGGAGTTCAGGGTTTCGGATTCATGAATGGGCCCTAGAAGGCTAGGCTTGTTGTTCTATAGTGATGCTTTCTTCTGCCTCCAGTTGGCTCTTCTCTTTGTCTCTCTGTCTCTCTGTCTCTCTCTCTCTCTCTGTCTCTCTCTCTCTCTCTAGACAGATGCAGATTATATATACATATATATATATATGTACATATATATATATATATACAAAGACAGGGAGAATGCAAGAGAGAGAGAGAGAGAGCGCTTGTGGATTGGATCCCTAAAGTGTTTTGTATGCCTGGGGCATCATCAAACGCGGCTCTGTGTGCCAGGGGCTCTCGGGGTTCAGAATGAGCAGTTGCATGCAGACTCGAAAGGATCCGAAGTGCCTACATTGTGGGGTTCTAGAAAGGGGGCTTAAGGGACCTACAAGGTTTCTATCTTTCTATTCTCGTTCTAAAGGGGCGTTAGACTGTTTAGGGTTTTGGTGCCTTTGGTTTTTCTGCGTCCTCCCGTCCGAACCTTGCGAACTTGAGCTTTATTTGTAAGGGGATACTAGGGGGGCTACATAGTGCAACGCGGGACTGCAACTGTGATTGCGCATTCTGTAATGTATTCCCCGCATAGGTACTAGGACCCTTTGGGCAAGGTGGATGAGTGTGGTGCGCGTCGCTTCGTCCTCATGGCAGCTCGCTTGCATGATTTTGGAGCCTTGGGTATCGAGTGTACCTTCGGTACTGTTCCAATGTGTAACAGTTATATATAATAGATACTATTCCTAATATGGTTGTATATATATATAGCCCTTAATTTGACGCCTAATATAGACTGTTACGGGTTGTGGGCAGTACCCAAAGTACACCGTACATAGGCTTAGGTAGGAATTCAGGTGAGGGTAGCTCCAAACTGTTTTAAGCAATTCTTAAACCGGCTTGGTGCTGCCAGCTGATCCTCCTAATTGCCAACATGGCATGTATACTTCAAGGACCGAAACATCTACTACATTCGTACTTAGACTGGGTTGGTCAGTTAGGGCGCTTCAGCCAAAATCAAAGAGCTGCCTTTTATCTGGAAGGGGAACCCTATCAACCCTGAACCCGTAACCCTGTGAACCCTAAACCCTAAGCCGTACCCCCTGGAACCCTAACCCGTATGAGCCTTCCACCCCGGAGACCCCGCAAGCCGTAAAGCCTATCAGCCCAAGATCTTTGAAGGTCTACCTGCACCCCCAAACCAAAAAAAGTAGTAGGTCATGACCCCTAAACCCTGAATCCTACCTAAACCCTAAACCTCTATAAACCCTAATTATAGGGTTTAACCACCTCAAAACAGCAGGTTTTTTCGGATCCCCAGGTAGAAACCTGAGGGCAGTTCAGTAAAATCATGCCAACAAGTCAGACCCTCATGATCCGATGGATCTGATCTTACCCTAGCGCTCCAGTTACCTAAATACTGGGCTTTGGAGTACCATACTTTAATACTTTTTTTCTTAGTGGAACCATTATGAAATAAACGTTTATACTTTTTGCTCCCTGGTTACTTAAAAGCCCAGAATATATTGGGTTGCTGAGGTTACTGGCCTACATACTGTATGGCAAGTCACCTACTATTTAGGCAACTGGAGCCCTAGAGTTCGGCATTTAAATCAATGGGTTTACGGATGAGGGCCTATATTAGGGTTTAGGGTTTAGGGTTTAGGGTATAGGTTTTAGGAGGGCTGCACGCCAGGCAGTTGAGGTTGAATCCTAGCTGGGATATGACTTATCTACTTGACTTGAACTGCGGTCGGGTTTGCGAATGCTTCGCGAGGATATCGGGTTTTGGAACATAAGTTATTTCATGTTTCTTTGAGCGCGAAAACCAAGGCTCGAAGAGAAGTTGAAGTATGGATGCTGTGAGGGATTCCGCACTTCTCCGTTTAGGGATTCTTTGCAGAGGTCTCGGCGGGTTGGGCTTTCACTTTTCACAGCGGTCGGAAGTCTGTCACTTTCCGCGGCTTTCCTGCCGTCATGCTACATGTTCAGAGCATTTCGGGAGAAGAGATTGCTGCGCTCCCAGCAGAGGACTTTCGTACCGTGTTGGAGTTGAAGCGCCACCTCCGCGAGCTGCACGGCGTTGCAGTGTGCCTGCAGCAGCTTGTGTGCGATGGCAAATGCTTGGAGGACGATGAGCCGATTGAGGCCGAAGATTTGCAGCTGGTGGTTTTGTCTGCCATAAGCCAGGGCCAACACGACGATGCTGGAATGGAACTTCTCAGTGCCACTGGAGAAAACGATCTCAAAGCCGCGCGCCTTCTGCTACAAGCCGGTGCAGACAAAAACTATTACCGCAATCCCCGCCGCATGCTTGGCGTTGACGCGGACCGCACAACGTCTCTGATGATGGCTGCCGCAGAAGGCCACACGGAGATTTTGCGTTTGCTGTTGGATGCTGGAGCTAAGAAGGACCTGACAGACTTTAGGGGCAGGACAGCTCTTCACATGGCAGTCTTTGAAGGGCGCACTGAGACTGTGCGATTGCTGGTGGACACTGGGGCTGATAAAGACCTGCGGGACGATTACGGCAGGACGGCTCTAATGCTTGCGGCCCAAATGGCCCGCACCGAGATCTTGAGTTTGCTAGTGAATGCTGGTGCCGAGAAGAACTTCCGGGATAGTTCCGGCATGACAGCACTTATGTATGCAGCACGAGCGGGTAATGATGTGGAAGCTTTTCACCATGCAGCTCCAGCAGCCTACTTGGAGACTGTGCGTTTACTGGTGGAGGCAGGTGTTGACGACAACATGCGGGACAACAATGGCATGACAGCTGTCATGCATGCAGCCCGAAGCGGCTGCACTGAAATCTTCTCCTGCTTATGTAGCGGAAGCACAGCATGCTGACTACGACTGTTTGCTAGCGGACACTGTCGTTGAGAACAACTTCAGGACATGTCTGGCTTGCTAGCTCTTGTCAAGGTTGCGATAACACGCAGCAGAAAGATCTTGCGCTTTCTGGGGGACGCAGGCGCTGATTTTGACTTCCTTGACGCATGTCAGCGGTCGTGCTGAGATCGACAAACACAGTGAAAATTGGCATCTCATGCCATCGTCAGATCGAGCCGGGCGGCATTTTCACTGAACAGTAGTGCTCCACTTGAGGTTCGAAAGAGTGCGACCGGTTTTCGGGCCATCGTTTATAGCGTGCTACACGCCAACATAGAGGTCTGCCTTTGCTTCGCAGCCTGCCGTCTTATGGTTTGCAGATTACAACTCACAAAACCAGTCTAGTAGGATCATAAGGCGTAGATATTCGGATTTCATCGGCTTGCTTGGGCGAAAAGACTTTGGAACACAGCACCCTGAACCTATATGTCTACAGCCACCCAGCACGACCTTGCGCGCAACAGTTGCTTCTCAGTACCCTTGACTTTCATACCAGCTACAACCATGTAAAGCCCAAATCCACTAAAAGCCTAAACTCCGAAATTAAAATACCCTAGTAAACCCAAAGTGGTGTTTTTGCCCGTAGGATGTGTGCACTTGTGCCTTGCATGACGACTGTGGGAGCTGGCAGGATCCCGAGAGATAATATACAGGTGTCTATTTGTAAATTCCTTTCTTTTAAGGGTGCTTTTCAAGGGGTTGCAGAAGGTTTTCTATAAGGGTTCTAGGTTTATAATACAGGGGCCTTCATGCCGCGTCCATAAGAATATTATAGACAATGGTAGCTGGAAGGTCTTCCCAAAACCAGAAAAGTCGCTACCTTCTCTCTCTTTGGCAGGTCTTCGAATGGGCAGCCTTGTACCACCTAAACCCTAAACCCCTAAACGGCCCTAAACCCTAAAACCTAAACCCTAAAACCCCTAAACCCCTAAACCCTACAACCTAAACCCCAGCCCGGAAGCCGAAACCCAGAAGTGGCCTCGGGTATTGCAAGTTCCGAGAGCTCGGTTTATTGGAGGGGTCGGAATCGTTGCAAATAGTATCCCATTGTTGTCTTGGCAAAATCGTATACCCCAAACCCTGCTTTGAATATTAGGGGCCCCTATGTGATAGGGTTTAGGATCAGGAATAGTAATCATATACCCTCATGCCCTGTTTGAAATATGAGCGCCTCTATATGACAGGGATTAGGAATAGACCCCCAAGCCCTGTTTTAAATATTAGGGCCCCCAAGATATGGTTTAGGATTGAAGGCCCCGGCCCCCTCCGAAACCCTCAGTCAAGGAGATCGGTCTGTCTGATGACCATCCGGATGACACGGAAATAAAGCAAAAGGAGGCCTAACCTAGGGGCCGAAATGTGTTCCTTGTAAAGGGGTCTATAAGGATTACGATAAGGGGCATTATAAGTGTTTAGCATCGGGGCTTAAATAGGTAATTATACTAGTTTGGGGGGGTTCCTTATTATTATCATAGTATAAGGGCTCCAAAACCCTGTTCTAATTACTAAGGCCCATACAGTAAACCAGGGGAGCTTGCTTAACGTCGCATTCCAGTTTTTCCTGGCAGCAATCTTCATTCAGTCCAATCAAACCCCAAAGGGAGGACACCCGCATCATAATGTAGGGGCCTTAATAATTAGAATTTGGTTTTGGGTGTTCCTTACTATGATTATAGCAGAATATCCCTCAAAACCCTATTCTGATAATTAAGGCCCCTACATTAGCATGACCATTGGAGTGTGGGAGCCTACAGGGATCTGTCGTTGACCCGGCGCAGCTCGCAGCTTGCGAAGTTGCTGTAGCACTCCCTAAGCTTGTCGGCTGTAAACTCAACTTTTCAACTTTTTGGGTTCTTATAAGGTAGTCGATTCTGAAAGTTTCAACTTTTATTTCCTTGGGTTTTGGGCCAGTGAGTAAGTGTCCATGTACCCAAATAGTATATACTTAGGCCCCAAAGTACTTACATAGGGACTACTCTAGGCCAAAGTATATACTATTTCGGCACATGGACCTATAGGGCCTTAGCCCCGGAGTTTACATACTTTAAATGAGATCCGTAATGCATGCTCAGAGGTATAGGACGCATCCGGACACGAACCCTGGCCCCAAGTACGTCCCTGAAGACGCCGAACCACACCCGGAGGGTGAAGCACGCGAATCTCAAGGGTTCCCTCTAATTGTAATTGTACAGACGTCGCTAAACCTAGAACCCTTACAATTTCACTGAGCCACCAGCAACCATTTTAGCGGCTCTTGAACTTGAAAACCTAAGAAACGTTACACCCTAAATCCACCCCCCTTTAACCTATGCAACACAGTGGCAGAGNCCCCCCCCCCCCCGGCCTCAACCCTTCTCGTGGGCTCAGGAGAGCCTTTGGGTAGAGACTTGCCCTGCAGGTGGTCGACTCCCTCTTGCCGGCTGTGCGACGACAACTCCGTCGCCTAGTCGGTGAAGCCCCAAAGCCCCTTGGTACGGCGCGGGTGTTGAGGGCTTATGGTCAGGAGCCGCTAATAAGAGAACAAAGTTGTGCAACAGGTGAGGGTCTGATATCGAGGAAGGCGCAGTTCACAACCGTGTTCCCTTGTAATACTATTCTCATCTTCTGTTCAATAGATTTCCACCCCAAAACCCGATTCTACGTCTTAAGGCCCCTATCTTAGAAGGGCGAATGGCAGCCCCTTCTAACGGTTGTAGGCCCATGTGAGGGATGTGCACCGTGTTGCTGTGCAGGGGGAATTGCTAATGCTGACGCGTGCACTATGTAGGAACTTGGACACCGCGTGACTCAGCACGGCTTGAGTAAGAGGTTTAGGGATTCAGGTTTCAGGGTTTAGGGCACAAAGACATTTGGTGGGATCCAACCTCAGAAAACCGCCCAAAAAACTTCGACTTTGCCTCGTTTGGATCCCAGGACGAGGCCTCAGAAGCGTATATTTTGATAATGTAGAACAGTGGCATCTTCGGGCACCCCCCCCATACCCACACAGTAGTTGCCCATAGACCTCTAGGATACCCAAGGCCTCAAATCCCCAAACCGTAAAGCTTTTGCAACCTTTGCTGGCCTTAGCAAGCCCTTATACCGCACCATAAAGCCCTCCTATAAAGCCCTTGTGCGCCTCCATAGAGCCCCGATTCAAAAAGAGCTGGGACCCCGGAAGCCGTCGGTGCGTTCTGTCCTGCAGGCGCAATGCACCTGAGCTCTGCAGGAACTCTGACGAGGTGGGAAGCTTACTTTAAGGACCCCAAAAGCACATAAGCATAAGCATTTGATGGCGATATCCCTACCTTAATGGGCTTCATTATAAGGGGGTTTATATGGGATATCCCTATCCTAATTTTTGCTTATGTGCTTTTTTGTGGCCCTATTACTGTAGGGGCCTAAATAATCACCTCTACTATTTGGGGGCTTCCTTATTACAATTATAGTATAATGGGCCCCCAAAACCCTAGTCTAACTGTTAAGGCCCATAAATTATAGTCTCGGCGCATTAGTAATCAGAACAGCTTCTGCGTGGTTGTTTTGAACGGTCGGGGTTCAGCTTCTCACGGTTTTGCGTTTGCAGAGAGGTCGAGGGAGCGGGTTTAGAGTAGGGTCGTGAACAACGAGCAAGTCTGTTGTAAGCTGTGTCTTGTGAATTCTACCTCTGAACGTGTCGGGGCGGTGGGATTCGTTCTAGGAAGGTCTCGGTATGCAGGCTACAAAGGGTCCATTACAGAAGAGCTGGTGTCCGATGCTTGTTAGCTCGAAATACTTATAGGCTCCAGTGTAGGTCCTTTTCGGGATCACCTTGTAAGATATTAAATGTGGTTCACAGAAATAAAGAACTACAATGGAGCGTTATATATAAGATCCTAATTATGAACCACAGAAAAGAACTACAATGGAGCCTTATAAGATCCTAAATATGAACCACAGAAAAGAGCGACAATGGAGCTTATAGGTAATGACATAGTGAACATCTACATATCATCCCACAAGCTCGATGCCAACGTCTTGAGTTTTCCAGGAACAGAGCGTCCATACTTACTGCTCCGACACCCTAGGGTTCCATACGGTTGATGGACAAAATCCTGCATGACCCATAATAAGGAATATACCATAATTCCCATAGTTTAGGGCCCTTAGGGTCATGCAGGATTTTGTCCATCAGCCGTAATATTGGAAGCAACCGTAGTCTGAATACTTATGTGGAAGGCCCCTTAAGGAGCTTACTCCAGTAGGCTTCAACCCCAGCCATGGAGTGCATTCTATCAATCCACGCAACCTATGATATGGGGGGCAAGTTTAATTATCAATTTTATCCGTGGGCTGATAGATAGATGGAGTCATCATCCCAAACTTCCAATTGCATGATGTAGAGGTCGGATCTTGCAATCAGTGAAATGATTCCCGCGGGACAAAAAATAGAGGGGCACTATCACATACCCCAAAGCCCCCATCCCAATTTCTAAGACTCTTTCTTAGTACGTGATGGCCAGGGACCCCTTCTTAGTACGTGATGGCCAGGGACCCCTAAACCCTCAACCCTCAACCCCAACCACCACTTCATAGTCTTAGTACGGAAACGGGCCAGGGAGAGTTGAAGCAGTGGTTCCAGTTCTGGGACACCCGGAACACCGGCGACATGGCTGCGAGGGCCTGGGTGGCCGAGGAGTTGGGGACTAGGGTTTAGCGTCCCAAAAAAGCACATAAGCATAAGCAGTTTATAGGGATATCCCTACCTTATTGGGCTTCATTAGAAGGGGGTTTATATGGGACATCCCTATCCTAATTGTTGCTGATGTGCTTCTTTGGGGCCCGAGGGTTAGGGTTTAGGGGGTCATTAGTTACCTAGACCCTCCATCTACCCTCTATTAGACCCTAAATGCCCCTTATTTGGGACCATATACCCCTGTTTGAAGGTACAAGGAGGGTCCTGGTATTCTGGGGCCACTCAAGACAGGCAATCAAGACCCACAACATGTAACATAGCCTCAGAGAAATTTGGTGCCAGAATGGTTTGAAACACTGAAAGGGTGAAGAACAAGCAGACAGAGGCGAGACAGGGAGACTTGGAAGGTACCTGCGAGAGCCAGGAGACGAACTTTAAGTGAATCAGTGCCATCAACACACGAGCCTCGCTTATGGGTTGTATGGGGTATTATAGGGTTTATAGGGTTTAAGGGGCTTATAGGGCTTATAGGGTTTAGGGTGTATGAATCTCATTCATTCCTAAATATACCATCTACACCAAGGCTTCTTGGACCACGCGACACTGCATTTGGCCGTGACGACGGCCTTTCACACGGCCCTGGCCAAGAATGCCGACCCCTCGACGAAGGTGGTCTTGACTCAAGGGTTGTGCGGGTGTTCATACCAACACTGTTCTCGATCATGTTTTGAAGACTGGCATTTTCGTCTTTCCTTGGGGGAGGAGGTGAGGTGAGGCGGGAGAGTGTCAGGGTGGGTTTTCGACAGAACATCCCGTTGATTGTGCCCCGGCACGAGGCCTAATTCGCCCATGCCCTAAGCTCCAAAGACCCTACTAAACCCTAAACCTTACCTTAGCCCCAAACAACCTAACTTTTGAAGGACTTAGAAAAAGAAATCATATTAGGGAACCCTAAAAAGGTAGGTTCCTCAAGGGTCCAGGTAATGCCTACTACAACCTAAATAGCTACATACGAAAGCCGAAAGCCACAAATACCCTGGTAAACCTCAATGCCCTGAAAGCCCGGAGAACTCTCAAAGCCCTAACCCCTAAACCCTACCTGGACCCTAAACCCTAACCCCTACCTGGACCTTAAAAGTATGTAGAATAATGGCCTTTTATAGGTTTTGGGCTATTATTTTGCCTACTTTGGGGGTTTAGGTAAACCCTAAACCCTAAAACAAAAACTCTCAGTCATTGTCCCATGTCAGCTGGCGGTAGCAAATGCCTTCTTCGCGGAGATCGGGCTCCGGGAGTGTGAGGCAGCCCACGTTTTAGGGGTCAAAGGGTTGAGGGTTTAGGGTGTGCGAGGCAGCCCGCGTTACGGGTTCAAAGGGCTCTAACACAGGGGCCTTTTTGATTAGAGTAGGGCTTTTATCAAGGGACTACAAGGGTTTCTGTAAGGTTCTATAATGAAATAATTAGAGCAAGGCATTGGGGTACCTTGCATATATATATATATATACTGCCGTCACAATAAGGAACCCCTCAAATTATAGGTGCGTATGAAGTACGACTGATGGCAGTCTGAGAGCACAGTGGGGTCCTTGGGAATTCTGTTTGGGTCATACCTATAGGCTTGATTCTAGTTCCTGTTTGTGGTTCATATTTAGGGTCCTATAAGGTAATCCCAAAAAGGAACTACAAAGATAGAGACTGTGCTGAGGCTCAAGTGTAGGGCCTCGAACTTGCTTCCTACCTAGAGTCTCCATTGTAGTTCTTCTTTCTGGCTTAACCAATTTTATGGGTGGGGTCCCATACTACAAATTTGGTTAAACCAAGGAGAAATGTACTACAATGGAGACTACAGGTAGTTGCCGTGGCTGCCCAGATGGGGATTTTTCTCGGCGTGGTTCGATAGTTTTATGCTGTTTCCGCGCTTGTCGCCGTGTATATTCGGTTTAGGGTTTTAGGTCGTAGTTGCATGGCACACGTCATTACGTGCCACACTGCCGTGAATTCAGCTTCCTGTGCCTTCCAACTGCAGGGAACATCAGCTCAGAATCCTAAACTCTTACTCACACATTGACATGCACTTTAAGCAACTTCTCGGCCGTCAAGGTCTCAGGGCATTCGCCTTGTTTTCAGGACTGTGGGCATTAGAAATCCCATAGCCGACCAAGACTACTGGCTTCAACGTCTCCCTGGACCCTGAGAAACCTGCTCTTTTGGGGGGTTCCTTGATATGACTTCCTTATATAGGTCCTGAAAAAGAAAGGTTATGTGGGGTTAAGGTCGGGTGGAGGGTGACATGTCCACGCGAAGCTTGACACCCCAAGCCCTACACCTGCCTAGACCTTTAGCTCAAACCCCCTGAACCGGAAACCCGAATCCTAAGCCCTACAATCCTATAGATCTCAAGCCTTAATAACCCTGAACCCTAAACTCAAGACCTAGGCCGCCCACCTCCGTGGGTGGGCGGCGCTTCAGCCCCTCGACCTCGATGGCGCAGAACGATCCAGCACGCTCGCCCGCCTCTCCACAGCGATGGGGACGGTAGCACTCACGTCGTACCCGGTACCCGAACTCGAGACCAGTGCTGGTCCCTTAACAAAGTCATCACAAGGTCGAGTGGCTTTGGCTTTGTCCCTGCCTCTGCCCTTGCCCCTGCCCCTGCCCCTGCCCCTGCACCTGCCCCTGCCAATTCTGCCCCTGTGCCTGCTCCGCCTTGCACCTGTTCCTTACAGTACCTTGCCGTCGGCATCTCTGACCCTAGCCTCCGAGGAGCCGCACCCTTTCAATACTCTC
>BGNK01001635.1:90937-114904 GCA_003297005.1 Symbiodinium sp. clade A Y106 | reverse complement strand
CCCTGCCCCTGCGCCCTGCCCCTGCCCCTGCCCCTGCCCTCTACCTCTGCCTCTGCCTCTGCCCTCTGCCCTCTGAAAACGGCTGAAGAAATAAAGAGAAGCTTGGAATGAGTTTAGATGCTAAACCCTAAAAGGAATAGGTTTGGGTGGTTTGGCCGCCTTAGACGGCGTGGGGTGGGAGAGTTAAAAGAAGAGCCATCCACAATCAGGCTCCAACGGCCAATCGTCATATGACGACGCACTCGAAATTACACTGTCGCAAGATACCTCCGCTTATGCGCCACTCTACGGCAAACCCTAAGCTCTAAACCCTGAACCCTAAACCCTGAACCCTAAACCCTGAACCCTGAACCCCCTAAACCCTGAACCCTAGACCCTAGAGCCGACAATCCTGAACCCCACAACCTTTAGCCGCGGAATCTAAAGCCCTCCCGGACCCCTGCAGGCAGTGAGCATGAGCGACTTCGTGACGAAGTTGGACCCTTTGCCTTGATCCATTAAACTAACTATGGTCTCCTTGGGAATTATTTTTTCTTTGTTTATATAAAACCCAAGAGAATATTAAAAAATATTATTTGTTATTATGGTTCTAAGGGGGGTATAGTAAAGTCCGTATTGAGTACAATAGTAGTCTGCTCTAGTCATTAGTTATAGTTATACTGTAATGATATCTCGTCTTGTGATTGATAACATCCCTATATTATGTACCAAAATCAAAGGGACACAGGTTCTTGTGCGCTTTAGCAATCGATGGGCCCGCAAAAAAACTCCTAATCCCTCAACCCTCAGGCCCCAAAAGCTAGGATGCAAACTCGGAGGCTCATCAAGATGGGGTGGCCAATACTTAGAATCGGGCTCCATAGACGTTCATGAAGGGGTTTAGTTTAGGGTTTGGTTTCTGAGGGTTTGCGCCATTCCCACTATGCTAAACATCCTCAAAGGATCGGTTTCTTGCCAAATGATGCTCCGATTGAGTTTTGGTCCTCAGATCGGGCAGGAAAATCTAGGGTTCATTTACATGTCTTGGGCACTCCTGGACGGAATACTATGTTTGTGTGCCTAATTAATGAGAATAGTCTTGAGGGTTCCTATTGTCACTGTTACCAGACACCTGCATACCAGATTCGAATTGCTAAGGTCTCTGTATTACATAGACCAGTCTCCACCGTGCTTCGCTCCGGACCAATTCATTCTGAGGGCAGCCGCTCCTGAGTTTGGACAGCGTCGGCTACTATCCGTCACAAAGTCATCATAAGATTTAGAACAATTAGCGCTTTGATATAATAAACCTGGCCATTCAAGAACTTGAACTCCTAGAGGTCCCTGGGCTAAATCCCTAAGTCCATCGGAATCCCAGGCGCCGCACCTCCTCGCCAACCTGCCGGTGGCGTACGGGCGAGGTTGGCCTTCAGGACCGCGAGCCCACAGGGTGAAAGTACCAAAAACCCCAAGCCCTATAAGCCCCAAACCCTAAACCTTTTAAGCATTAGACCCCGAACCCTCAACCTTAAACCTTAAACTCTAAAGGTGTCATAGCCGTCGGAGATCGCCTGGGTGCAGACAGTCTGCAGACTAATTATATCGGTTCTTCGATCGTCTGGGAATGGTTTGGGCATCGTTGTGCTTTCCAACGTTCGCGACTCCTACGCTTCATGGTGTAGCACTTGTGGAACTTCAGGTTCACAGCTTATAGGGATGAATGTGTACAGATTGGTTTGGCTCGTCTACCAGGTTTTCATATATGTTTTAGGTAGATTGCCCTTGGCCTGAAGTAAGCGACGGGTGCTTTGGTAGTCTATCCTAGGAGATGCGCACTGCTGTAGTCGAATTTCACTGGATTTTGCCAGCTTCCTAGGATGGTGGAAGAGTTTGAACTAGCGTCATAAAATCAGGGGTCATAATTGGGGTGTTCGGAAATACTCTGCACTGTTATTAGCTGGACAGGCGCTATAATGTCAAAATGGTTGGTAATAGCCCTCTATAGACATGCGTTGATATATAAATATATGTATAGAACCAACCTCACCCGATCCATCAACAGCCTGCAAGAGAGACCTTGTGACGTCTGCTTCTGGATCTGTGCAACGACAGACCGAGCAGCAATAGATTTAAGGCTTGCACGAACCAGCTATGAACACCTCTCGACGACTGTCGGCTAAAGTCTGGTGCGAGGAGCCCCCATCGATCCCAAGCAACCGCTGACGCGGCGTGTACGCACAACCATCCGATTTTTGACATGTTTCTTGAAGGTTATTTCAAGTTGTTCGTCTCTCAGCCGAGGCCTAAAGTCCTAAAATACAGCTTACTTTAAACTTCTTAAACTGGAGGGTTCTGGCACCGAAAGCACTCGGGGTTCCCATTTTTGCCGTAGACATCCGTAGACGAGTTTTCCCCATGCTTCTGGGTTTCCGTTTGAGAACTGGCTGGTTTGGAGATCGAAAAATTTCGTAATACTAATTGCTCGCTATAAAATGTTCGAGGAAATCGACACCCAAATCCCTGCTGAATTACTAAGACCCCTAATGCTAGCTCCCATGTGCACATATTTGACAGCCTGCCATGAGGCCTGGATTTCAATTTCGACGTATGTTGTCATGTTATGGTTTTTTCCTTAACAATGGGCCGTCCATTTGTTAGGATCTCTACGGATCCTAAAGTTTAGGGTCTATATATTATGTGGGTCCGCTATTCGGGAAGCTGGAACTCTCCAACCCGAACGCAAAACCCTAGAGCACAACGCCCTAACTAAATCTGGAAGCCCAGACCCCCCTTCCGAAAATCTGTAAACGTTAGCCACAGCCTCTACTATAGTATGTAATGATGATACCATTCCTCCTGTCGCCCAATGCCCCCTTCTACTGCTTCAGGCCCACAGAACACCACGACGCCTTGTAAAGTCTTTGTGCAACCTTTTCTGCAGAAAAAGCTTCTTATGAACCCCCTGTGTCTATCTTTCTAGCTATGGTGCTGTCTATCCAAGAAATTACTTGCTATGTGTGCGTGGGTGTGTATGACATAAATATATCAATATGTATATACATATATATATATATATATATACACACATATATATATATATATGTATACATGTTATCCACTTCCGAAATGTTATACACCTCCAGACCCGTAGATAAAGCCCCTTCTAGATCCCTTATAAGGCCCTGAAAAAGTCCTATTCGAATTCCAATGGCCTTAAATCAAACTCTATAAAGCCCTGATGTAAGTCTCGAAAGCCCTTCAACCTTGATAAACCCCTATTCAAATCATTGTCCGTCTAACTACTGTTTTCCTTTTTCTGTACAACAGCCTTGGTTGTTATTGTGCTTCCTTTTAAACAGTTACAGAAGGAATCAGGCAGCCATCTTATACCCAAAAAACCCAGAACCCTAAACCCTAAACCAAGGCTGAAGCTTCGAGAGATGCGCTCTGGCTCTGAAAGACCCGTCCACTTCGACGTCGCGGGGGAGGTGGCGGAGAGTCCACGGAGGTTTAGAGTTTTGAGGTTGGGATTTAGGGTATTAGGATTGCTAGAAGAGGGTTCAGGGTTTTAAGGTTTAGGGTTTAGGGCAGGGGGGTTAGGATTCAGATAGGGTTTGGGTCTATGACTATAAGGTTTGCCAGCGAACAGAGTAAATTTACGCTGGCTAAGGTTCTATACTGGTTCTAGAACAAGGGGTCTCGGGTATTTCTTGAGGTCTTACTGTAAGGCCTTCGGGGTATTCAGACCTTCAAAGTCTAGGGCGTCGAGATTTTGGGATTTGGGAGGTCTGGCCGAAAATCCTCATGGCTGAGCCCCTCACCATCCCTTTAATATAGCAACACTATATATAGTAACCCTCGAAAATATCGAAACTCCATAGCTTAATCACTGTTTCAGCCTGAAGCCCCATACCCTACTATAGGGGCCTCAATAATTACCTATACTACTTTGGGGGTTCCTTATTATAATTATAGTATAACGGGGCCCCAAAACCCTATTCTGCTTATTATAAGGCCCCTATATTAATCTCGCCGGATCTTTCGGCTCTTGCTGTTTAAGGCGTGCGTTGCCTGCGGGAGATTTCAGACGTTCGGAGAATTTCCGGATCTTGGAGTGACCGTGGAGCTCTACAGTGAACCCCAGAAAGTTGGAACATGGATTTAGGAGGTTTAGGGTTTAGGGTTTAGGGGAGGATTGGTGCTAGGATCCCCTATACTCTTACCTTAAGGGCATGAGGATGTTGCTGTTCCAACTTTCTGGCTTCTACTGTAGGGTTTCGAAGGTCTTGGGGTCCTGACTCAAGAATGGTACCTTTTTGGGGGAGTATAGCGGAATTTGATTATGGGTTCCGGTTTACATACATTACCAAGATTACTATTTTTTAGGGCTTACAAGCTGAGCTCTAGACCCCACGAAGAGTATGACTGGCAGGGAGAAGCAGAATGCCACAGAGATTCCCGGTTTAGGATTCAGGGTTCAGGTGCTTACCTTGTTCCCCAGGGAACAGCCGAAAAAACAGCAAAAGATTCCCAAAGTCGCCCCATCAAACCCTAAGCCGCAGTGAGCCATGATTCCCATTAAATCCTGAACCACACCCTCAAAGAACCCTCATAGTAGTACAATATGTATGGAGCCCTTCCAGAACCCTGAAAGTTTAGTGCAATAACATTAATTAGAGAACTCTATATAAAACTAAAAATAGATACCTAAAACCATAGAATCCGAAACCCCATCAAGATCCAATCTCAATCTCTTTGCTTCGCGTCTCCTGCGGCCTCTCGGAGGTCTTGGTTGGCGATCTGCGCAGCGCGACACATCGCCGTTTGCCTCCTTGTTTGGGCTCGTTCCGGGTACATGTGATATATATATATATATATATATATATATGTGTGTGTGTGCACCTGCATACATAAGTACATACATACATGCATACATGCATGCACACATACGTACATGCATACGTATATACATACATACATGCATACGTATATACATACATACATGCATACATATATGCATACATACATACATACATACATACATACATACATACACACACATATGTATGTGTATATACACACATGCACAGACAGTTATACATTCTACACACATACACACCACATTTGGCAGGGGATATGTGTATACACCTGTTTTAAATATATCTGCACATAGCTGTATATGTATATGTAGATGTATATGTATATCGACATGTTTATGTATATGGACAAAGATATGATCCTCCCCCTCCCTCCCCCCTCAAGATCGCCTGCTCTGGTTCGGCCGGAGCCCTAAATATGCTCCAACACCCTGTCAAAAATACCAGGGTTTGTGGTTTAGGGCTACCTAGCACAATGAGATCCTGAGTCAATACGAGTTGTAGGTGATGTCGGAACCTCTCCTTCTTCGGAGGATGTTAAAGTTTGGACCTGGTTCATGAGGGTCATTGTAAGGCTTTGTAAGGTGTCTTCAGCTTCTCATCTGGTTGGGGGTTGCTCAGTCTTGGGCCAGCTGCAAGTGTAGAGTTCAAAACCGTAAACCAGCGAAGCGAGACGGCCATCCGAGGACGTTTTCCTGTCGTGCTGGCCCGGAATGAGGCAGGTCCGCGGAGCACAGACTTTCAGAGATCTGCTTCGCAATCGTAATTGCAACTGTGATATGGGAGTTTCCAAGAATTAGGGGTACCTTATTTGGGGGGTCCTTATTATAAGGATCCTACTATTTTGGGTACTATATTAGGGTCCCCTATTTTCGGAAACTCCCATATACTGTGATGATAACGTGGTGAGGGCAAGAAAAGAATCTCTGTACGGCATGGCGCCTAGGACTCACAAGCAAGATTTGGGGGAAAACCCTAAACCCTAAACCCCTAAACCCTAAACCCTAAACCCCTAAACCCCCTAAACCCCTGAACCCTGAACCCTTTGGGGGAGTGCAGATTCGGTCTTCAGGTTCTCCTAATGTAGGAACCTGATTAAGAAACCCTGGGTCGGGAGGTCCCTGGGTAATGTAGGAACCCTAGGGTTCCTTTAAAGGGGTCTATAAGGGTTACTATAAGGGATCTATAAGGGTACTATAATATAGTAGGAACCTGATCAAGAAACCCTGGGTCTTTATTTTTTTGGGGGTTATAGGCCCAGGGTTTCTTGATCAGGTTCCTACATTACACCTAAATGAAACCCTAAGGGTCCATGTACTCATAGAGTACAAACATTGGCCCCAAAGTACCTATGTATGGACTACTTTAAGGCCGAAGTATATACTAGATACCGGGTAGATGGACCCTTAGGGAAAAGCCCTTGACCCCTAAACCTGTAGACCCTAAGACTCTAGGCCATCTTCGCAGGTGAAGCTTTATGTCATGGGACAGCTACTGGGCATCAGATCTGAAGGGATCCTGCGAACATTTCTCAGGTTCGGGTTTCTGAAACCTCTGACCCAGGCCCTACTTTACTGCTCTTAGCAGTTATGTTTCATTTTACGTTTAATATAACTTCAGGGGGTTAATCAGAATGTCATTCTTGTTTTGGTTCTAAGGGCGGCTAAGCCTGGGCCGTGAAGCCTTGAACCGTGAAACCTCGGGCTCCTTCGCTAAACTCAAAGCCTCACACCCAAAGCCGTAGACTCGACTCTAGACCGCCGTGGAGATGTTGATTTAGGCTAGGGGTGCAGAGTTTCGGGCCCTAAGATGGCGCAAAGATTACCCACACATAGTTCAGAAGCTTACTTCAAGAATGAGGTGGCTCTTTTGTTGAGGGGGGTATTTCATTGTTGTACAGATTAATTCCACCACGAACATTCAGGCGAGCGCCATTGATCTCAGAACCCTCAGCCGATCCCATCAAGCCCTCCTTTTGTAGCAGGGGTCAGCAGGGCTGTTGGCTTTGTTACCTGCAGGGTCCAGTGTAGTTCCTCTCTGTGGTTCATATTTAGGTTCCTATAGGAGCTTTAGTGGTGCTTGTAGGTGCAAGGCGCTTTCTACGTGTTGGGGTAGACCCAGACTTGATAGGAGAGATGTTCCTTTCGGCAACCCTGATGAGAGGAGTTGGGACTGCATCGGTGGGTTACATTAGGCAAGTGGGAAGCAGTCCCAAGATCATATTCCTAGTCTCAAAGCACAGATGATGGGAAATCTATACCGATGACTACTAGACCGCTGTACCGTGAACTGGATTGCAACAGTAGGCATCCGAATATGAAGGCACTTAAAGCCTTAAAGTGCCGGGTTCGTTAGACAAGCGTCTGCACTGAGTTCCCAGGGAGCCGGCCAGACCCAATTGTTCAGCCTCCAGATCCGAAGAAGTCCATCCAAAACCTAGCTTTGGTTAGTAGGGAATGGAAGAATGGTAGTACTAGTAGTTATAATTGTACCCCATTCCTCCATTCCCTACAAACCAAAGGTAAGATAAACACGAAACACCGCTGAAACCTGAAAGCCCTTAGGCCGCTGCGCGCTCAAGCCTTAACGACCTACAGCCCCGCACACACGGAGCCCGAGTCATCCGAGGCTTCTGGAAAACGACCTCCAGCCCCTCTTCAGTATCCGCGGCATCTACGACCCCCGGCTGCAATTCGGGGAAAACCCTCGAGTGCTGCTCTTTCGAATCCGGGCCGCGGTGCAGGGTTCGACGATTCTGACCCAAATAGCCCCGCACCGCCGAACACGCTGTACCCCCCTCACTGAAGCCATGAATGCCACTACATCCTTAGTTGTACGGGCCCAATAAACCCCAAGCCCTGCAAGCTTCAAGCCTAAATACCAATCGCAGCCTTAAACCTCCAACACCCACACCCTAAGCCCGAGACCCTAAATCCTAATCCCCGAAGCCCTATAGTAGTAGCCAGAAAGTTGGAACATCATTATCCTCATGCCCTTAAGGTAAAGTATAAGGGATCCTAGCACTAATCCTCCTAAAGCCATGTTCCAACTTTCTGGCTTCTACTATATAAGCCCCTAACCCACGACGTCCTAGCCCGCAAGGATGGCGCCACTGTGAACTTCATGCCAGGGAAGCGCTTTGCCGAGTCCAAGGCCATGCTTGGCTTTCGCTTTCTGAGAAAGCTTATCAGGATAGTCCAGGACAGTTCTCTAAATTAGTATGGGGCTTAGAATAGGGTTCTTTTAACAGGTTCTTCAACGGGTTCTACAAGGGATCTATGTTAGGATTTGTAGGGTAGTTCTCTAAGTTGGGGTCCCTTTGAGGGTCCTTCTTACAAGGGTGCCGTACTATTTTGGTGGCCGAAAAAAGGGACCGTAACTTAGAGAGCTATCCATGCAGAGTTCATGGCGTTCGGTCTTTGCGACTTTAGGGTTTAAGCTTTAGGGGTTCAGGGTTGAGGTTTGATGGGTTTAGGGTTTCGGGTTTAAGCTTTAGGGGTTCAGGGTTGAGGTTTGATGGTATGAGGTTTCCATGATATGTAACGTCGGTAGACGTCGCTGCAAATTTGGTCGAGGATTGTGCCGGGCCTGTGATGCACGAACAAGGCTCTCATCGATTTATGCAGGACACTACGCGAGTTCGTTGGGGTTTCTGTCGGCCCTCAAAGTGAGATCCTGCTCCCAGCTCTGAGCTGAAGGCCCGACTCCAGTCATCAACTCAGGCTTCCGTGTGAGCCCCCTTGCTCACCATAGGCTTCAAGAACCCTGCGATCTGAGTCGAGCTGTTGTTGCTCAGTTTCTACATCGACCCCGAGTGGCTAGCAAGCCCTACACGAAGTCAAGGGCCGTAAAGCTTCAAAAGCCCTAATCATCTAAACCTTGCAAAAACAACACCCTTTCAACAAAAGCTCTAACTACGCAAAGTTCCCCTGAACCCAGAAGCCTTTCACAAAAGCTCTACATGAAGCTCCTGGCTTTCCGTTGCGTGTATTCCCTGTTCCAGGAGCCATCACGCTGGGGCCTTCGATGTTGCCGTTTTGGGGGAAGGTTAATAGTTACTATATGGGTAGTTGTCAAAATTAGGGTCCCTTTTTGGGTACCCTAAATAGTAGGTGCCGTATTATAATAGGGACCCAAAAAGGGACCCTAATTTTGGTTTGACAACCATCCATATGGAAAACTATCTAAGACATTACTTCTTAGGGTTCCGTATTAAGACTGTGACTTGTTCAAGACCCCTAAAGCCCCATTCAATGCATTGAGGCCCTGGGGCTCTTTAACAGATTTGGAGTAGGCCTCTTGAGTCATTATATGTTACTATGCCTGTAATTGGGAGCCCGAAAGAATACTGTTACTAAGTACTAGAATTCATAGCCTTATATTCTTCGTATTAGGCCGTGGGCTTAGGATGGGCTGCTGCTGCAGGGTTTGGCGTTCCAGGCCCACGAAGCTGCTGGAACCTTACGAAAATAAGTTGAACCATTGGGCAAACCTTCGAGGCCAAAGCAAGTCCTGGAATACCATATAGCCTCTATTGACGTGATGGGGGTGTTGGTGAGTGTCTATGGGGCTCCTTAGGAATGCAGTAGTCCTGCGAGTGTAGTTGGGAGTCCTTGCACGACCCGACTGGTTGGGCATGAAGGCAAAGATGTCAGTTTCGTTGAAGGGCTTTTCGATGTTTTGCTTGCAAGTAACCCCTAAGCCGACACCGGAAACAGAAATCCCGCGCCGAAACCACATGTAAATTCCCAACGACACACAGTCCTGCATGATCCATAGAAGTGAATGATAGGGAACGCGGTTTCTTTTCGAACCATACGGACGCTTTTTGAACCCTCCAGCCATCAGCCGTATTGAGCCCATTTAAGGCCTCTAGGCTCTAGATCCGACCAACCCGCACGAAGGTCCATAAGCCCTAAACCCCCTAACCCCTAAACCTAAACCTCCAAACCCCTAAACCCTAAGCCCTAAGCCCTAGAAGCCCTAAACCCCAATCCCAACCCAGGTTGCCCCAACAAACCCCCCTAACTAAACCCCAAACCCAAAGCCCTAAAACACCACTCCCAACCCAGGTTGTGCCACCCAGTGCAAGCAGAAGCTCCGAATTAGCGGGAAGTACAATCACAACGATCTGCACCTTGTCTGAGAACTGGCCCAAAGGGTCCAAGTAGTAGTTTAGGGTTAGGGCTTAAGGTTTGGTTTGAAACAAAAGGGTCCAAGTAGTGGGTATAGTATATACTGCTGGGGCCCAAATATTTATTCAGTCGCTAGTTACTATATTTGCACTTGGACTTGGGTGGATGTTTTGCCGTGGGAGCCTAGCGCCGACATGAAGTCGAGTTTCTGCTTGAAACAGGATGCCCGAGCAGATACTTTGCACGGGACCCCGAAACCCCGCGAAACCCTTTCAAACCCCGCCTACTATAATATGTTTACCTTACACCCATTTCTGAGTCAGGGTCCGAAACCACCAATACGCTAGACCTTGCCAAACCCATAATAACACCCTAAACGCTCAGCCCACATGATGCCTTTCAAAACACAAGCTCTTGACTCCCTGATACCCCTTGAAATACTGTTAGACTACTCCTTAACTCCCCTGGAAAGCCCTTCTAATCCCTAAACCTGCTAAAAAGCTCTGTAACTCCCCTTCATTTTTTCGTGGAGAGGCACCTCAGCGACCTCGAAGACCTGGTCCTGCATGCCCGTTTGGGTGGTTCTCTGAACTCTAGGGTCCCGTTTTCTGTTTTCTAAACTAGGGTTTAGGGTTTACGGTCTGAACTAGGGTCCTTTTTTCGATCACCACAATGGTACGGCAACCCTAAAATGGACCATGTGTGGTTTCTTTGGGGAGGTTGAGTTGCTTGGGGCTTCAGGGGTTTAGGGTTGATTTTGGGTTTAGAGGTTTAGGGTTTCAGGGTCAAATATGGAGGTTCCCCTGTGTAGTTCCAAAATACGCATGCGGTGATATTCTAGTTCTTCATTTCAAAATACGCATGCGGTGATATTCTAGTTCTTCAAACCCAACCCTCAACCCTAAACCCTAAACCCCAAACCCTAAGCCCTAAACCCTTGCAGTGGAGAAAGAGGCTAGTGCACTTTAAAGAAAAACCCTAAGCCCTAGGCTAAAGCTTAACTGTTCAGGGCTTTCTTTGGAGATTGAACGGGTCAAGGCCGTGGTGGAGCTCCTCAGTTCTGGTTGGTTCTATTCAGTAAGGGTTCAGGATTTGCATCTTCCCAGAGACACCAAAACCCCTTAATTCAGGAATATTCCTTAAATTTTAGTAGGATCTCTTATATGATATAAGGAATATTCCTTAATTAAGGGATATTGGAGTCTCTGGGTTGGGGGTCAGGGCTTTCTGCTAATAATCATAGGCTTGATAGAAGCCCCTTACAGGTGGGTAGTTCTTCTTCCATAGTACTCCCATAAGACCCCCTTTACCTTATAGGAGTGGTATGGGAGGCTTATGGGAAACTACCCACCTAATAACTACCNGTAGTTCTTCTTCCATAGTACTCCCATAAGACCCCCTTTACCTTATAGGAGTGGTATGGGAGGCTTATGGGAAACTACCCACCTAATAACTACCCACCTGTAAATGGCTTAGACTTGAGGATTCCCGACTTAGATCGTTGTTCGAGGTCCTCTATATCTTTCCATGAGTGCTCCTCTCGAAAGTGGACGAATCGCTGCCACTGCTGAACTCCGCTGGCTTAGTGCCCGATCGAGATCTGCAACCAAAAGATCGAAACCACCCTAAATCCTACATCCTAAACCGTAAACCCTAAACCCTAAACCCTGAATCCTAAACCCTAAACCCTAAACCCTGAATCCTAAACCCTAAACCCTAAACTCTTAACCCTAAACCCTAAACCCTGAATCCTAAACCCTAAACCGTAAACCCTAAACCCTGAATCCTAAACCCTGAATCCTAAACCCTAAACCCTAAACCCTAAACTCTTAACCCTAAACCCTAAACCCTAAGGCGCTAGAAACAACTGGCTGGTTGCGCTCCTTTTAGGTCCTAGAGCTCCGCAGCTGCACTGAGTCGACTTTTTCCCGAATCCTCAAAACTCCAACAGCCGTAGCCCTACAATCCTAAACCTAAAAGGCTGCCAAGTATACAAGCCGGGACACGAACTCCCAATATGGAGTTAGGCCCCGAAAGACCGCCGTCGTCATGGTAAATCCATAATAGTAGCATTTCTGGATCTTCTTGGTTATTTCACAGCATGACAGTCTATGGACTACAGCAGAAACGTCTGTAGTATTTCATTTGGTATTGCAATGGTTTGCAATAATAGGGAAGTCACTCTAACCCTAGACCGCAAAACTAAAAACCCTATAACCTACTTAAACCCCAAACTCCCTAAACTCTCAGCTCATAAACCCTACACCCCCGACATCCTAAACCCTCCCTGGAGGAGTTCAAAAAACCCTCCCTGAAGCCAGGACACGGATGACGAGGAGGTCGTGGAGGTCGATGCGAATGCAGAAGCCTTGGGGTTTGCGGGGTTTAGGGTTTCGGTTTTAGGGTTTCGGTTTTAGGGTTTAGGGTTTTAGGGTTTAGGGTTTAGGGTTTAAGGTTTTAGGGTTTAGGGTTTAGGGTTTCTGGCGTAAGCCCAACTCCAAGCCCGTAAACCGTGAACCCTGGCGCAGAGTCTGGAGACTGCAGGTTCGGTTGGTGATGTCGAGGGCTTTGACCCGAGCCCGAAACCCTGGCAAAGATGGTTCAAGGTTCTCCTGTTGTTGGCAACGCCTGTCTACCCCAAGCTCTAGCTAGCCGTACTTATAAGAGTCTCGATCGCATTTCTTTCTTGGTTACCTAACTCATTTCTTCACATAGTATATACTTTGGCCTTAAAGACTCCCACATATATATATATATTGGTACATTGGGGCCAAAGTATATACTATTTGGGTACATGGACCCTCAGGGAGAAGGATGGATAGCCAAAAGGATCTACCAACTAGACGACAGGCAAGGCTCTAAAGGCTCACATTTAGTTTCCCTAGGCGCAGCTACGCTGTACAAGAGCTTTTCGAAATCTTCGCGCTTGAAGCCCTAAGCCCGAATCCATAAAATACACATCGTGATCAAAGCCCCTTTGCTTGTTTTCGACTCAAACCCTAAACCCTAAACCCAAAACCCTAAACCCAAAACCCTGAATCCTAAACCCTAAACTTGTCCCTGCAGGGATGACGGTTTAGGCTTGATTAGGGCTACAACCTGTGTGTAGCAGCTACTCGAGTTTATGCGCTCTTAGACTGTGCGTAGCAGTTACTCGAGTTTATACAATCTTAGAACCCTAACGTGTTGAACCCGCTGGCCCCCTGCTCGGCATCTTTTCCCGAAGCCAACACCAGACTCGGAGCTCCAAACACCGAGCCTGGAAACCACGTACGCTCAACCCTAAACCGGGACTAATTAAACCGTGAACCCTTGGGAGACATGATGGTCACCTCTGTAGCGACTTACAAACTCTGTATCAACACGGAGCGTTCGTGGACGGACCTTCGTTACTCTTGGAACTCACGGTTGTTATAACACAGCCACCCAGGTGTCTCCCCGCTTCAATGGCAAGAAGTCTTTCTCCAGGCACGCGAGACAAACTTTAGTCGCTCCTTTACTCAGACACCATAAGATTTGAAGGTTTAGTTGAAAAGGTTCCATATTCCGGGTTCCATAGCAGCCCCGAAAAACACGATACTTAAAACCCCAATCCTTGGACCATGATCCCTAATCTTGTTTAGGGGTCTGTTATTTTCTGGACCTCCTACATTATTTCAGGCTTTGGGGCTTCAGGGCACTTCGGGGCGTAGACGAGCTGCGGGGTTTCCATGAGTTTTAGGGTTTTGCGGTTTCAGGGTACGGTAGATGTTTGGGGCCGTTTCGGGTGTAAGTGAGGGTTTATTTAAGGTTTTAGGATATAGGATGAGTGAGGTTTTTGGGTTTCAAACGTTTGGTCTTTAGTGCCTGGGGTTTAGGATAGGTGAGGGTTCAGAGTTTCGGGTTAGGATTTAGGACAATTGTGGCGCTCCGCAAGCATGGGTTAATTCAGGTTTTGGAAACTACAACTGCCCGAAACTATCCTCACAAAGCGTTCCGTCTCTGTCCAAGGCAGGTTTCTCCGGACTCCACCACGGCCTCGAATGCATCGGTACGGACCTGGGCTGTTTTTTGTTTGAGGATTTGTTCGCGAGTTGCCTTTAGGAGATGGCATTGACTCACTGTTGCTGTTGTTGTTGTTGCCGTAAACACTAAACCCTAGACCGCGTCTCATGTTTTGAGTAGTATAGGGGCCTCAATAACTACCAATACTAGTTTTTTTTGGGGGGGTCCTTATTATACTTATAGTAAAATGGGCCCCAAAACCCGATGCAGGTGGCGCAGGCCTTGGGGGTGCGAGGTCTAGGCATCGAGTACTTATCGCTTTGTTGGAGAGCTTGACCCCAAATCTACCAAGGGTTTAGGGTTTGGGGTTTTGAACCCGTGTACTGCAAATACAACCCCAACTCTCAACCCTGCGACCTCCCCTTAACCCACATCCACAAGGGGCACTTGCTGCACACTCGTAGGTGCCTGGTGTTGCTCCGCAGATCTTAAACCGAATCCATTCTTACACCGTTTATCCTAAACCCATCTCTCAGTACTTGCATCTCCCGCCCAGGGGGAAGAAACCGCCGTCAGGCCGGAACGGCCTGGGGTCTACTATAATTCTGAATACTATAGGGTGCTGTTATGCGGTTCTGGAAGCGGGTCTACGTAAAACTAGGTGGCTAGTCATGTGCAAGCCTGATGGCTTCAGCGTTTCAGGCTGTTTTGGGATTTGGGTTTAGCCAGTTGAAGCTGACCATACGATGTTAAAGTCACCATCGCGCGAATCTGAATGGAGAATATTAAGCTCCCTGCTCATGAGCAAACTGTGTTCGGGTGCGCCCCCCACCCTACACCCTAAACTCCTAAACCCTAAACCCCTAAACCCCTAAACCCTAAACTCCTAAACCCCTAAACCCCTAAACCCCTAAACCCTAAACTCCTAAACCCCTAAACCCTAAACCCCTAAACCCTAAACCCTAAACCCCTAAACCCTTAAACCCTAAACCCCTAAACCCCTAAACCCTAAACCCCTAAACCCCTAAACCCCTAAACCCTTTAAGCCCCACCCAACTCTTTGCTTTGGAGTTCTCGGAAGGCAGCTTTCCCATGGGAGCCGCAACTCGCAGCCGGCCAGGCCTGTTCCGGTCTTAGGGCTGAAAGCCATGGCGGCAAGGGTTTGGGGCAGATCCCGGTTTACTGTACTTGGAGGTTCGGGGTAGTTATAAGTGGGGTTATAAGTCCCCTAATGTGGGTTATAAGCATAATTACTCTATTTATAACCCTACTTCTAACTACCCATGAACCTCCAAGTAGGGGCCTTAACAACTAGACTCTAGACATGATACTATAATTATAATGAGGAGCCACGAAATAGTATAGGTAATTTTTAAGGCCCCTATAAGTGCCGACGCCGTCTAAAACCTCGGGGGCATACTGGTTGTCATGCTGCTGGAGTCTGGGAAGCAATGTCATCATAGCCTCTGATACGATGTTCGAATTCCTGGACCAGCCTGCTCTCCACCCATGTGTTACCAGCAGGTGGGGTAGACGCGATCCATCTAACCCCACACTCTGAACGATAAACCTCTAAGCGTAGACCCCAAACCCTAAACCCCTAGACCTTAAAGCCTACACCCTGAGCCCATAAGCCCTAAGCTCTAACTCCAAGCCAATAAGGCCGAAGGCGGAGCTGTAGTGCCCTGGAATCATGACGCCTGTCGCAGGCTCGTGACTCAAAAAGGCTTTTGGCTGACAATTTCGTCACAGATTCCTCGCAATGCATCGTTAGGATGTTGTATTTTTCCTCAAACAGCCCAGCCTATAGCACGACATCGCACATTTCCTATACTGCTACAACGTCCAGTACAAAATGACAGTTTAAGGACTGCTACTGGGACTCCCTAGATCAGCATTGTTCGAAGGCATCTACCCAGTGCCGGGCAGCGAAACAAGTGATGTCGTGCCGACCTTTGTGGCCTCTCCTACTGGTAGGGGCTCTACTTGCAAGAGGGAGCCTGCAGGACCAAGGCCAGAGTTTGAACGATCACATGGTCCGACATTGCCACGGGAGACAGCACTGCGTGGAGTCGGGTGCTAGCTCCACGGCGGGGGGTCCTGGCATGCGGCTGAACTTCATGTGCGGACCGGCGGGCTGGACGGAGGAGTCGAAGAAGAAGCACGCAAAGACCCAGAACAAGAATGACCTCAAGTGCGACACTCAGCAGTACCATTTCCATGTGGAGCAGTCTAGCAGCAACATCGTGGTGACATTCAAGTGCCCCAAGGTCAATGGCCAGCGACAGTACTGCCGGATTGCCGCATTCGCCTCGAGTTTTACTGCTCCTGCAGAGGCGTGATGCAAGCTGATGCAGACAAAAGCCAACATCGAACTGGCGGCAGCTCTCATCAAAAAGGCTCAGGAGTTGTGACTGAGTCTCAGCAAACAGGACAGGATGATATGCCTACCCATAGGCCCCAAAGTAGTTCCCTTTTGTGGATCATATTTAGAATGCTACAATTACAAGGTATTCCCACAAAGGAGCTACTATGGAGCCTATGGGTACAGGAGAAGTCGCACTTCGCACTGCTGTGCATGCCGCACTGGAGCGTCCCAGGGAGGCCTGCTCCGAAGAGCGTGCTGAGGTTGCATGGCCCTTAGACGCCTGGGTACTATCGCAGCATCGGCCAATGGGTTCTTGCCATAGCGAAAATGTGGTGTACACCCGCATCCGCATCGGCTGGATAGCAACATGTCTGTAACGCCAACTGCTGCATTGGATGACCATTGGTGTTCACCATTCTACAGGCCACCGCTATTTCATGATGATCCCAGTGGTCCAACACAGCAGCATGCAGTGAAAGGGTTCGAAGATGCGTTCGAACCCAGAATACCGGGTTCCTTGTTAGAACGATACCATGAACAATCCGCTAAACTCTATTTTAGTTATTCAGGCCCCTATAGTAAGCTGTTTCAGCTGATCCTGGGCCTCCATCGCACTCCCATCTAAGCCGAGGCTCGACAGCCAAAACCCTCAACCCCAAGTGCTTGCAGCTATAGTTCAGGCTGTAACAGGGTTTTCTCCAAGCTCTATATCCTCAACTTGCTGGGGGAGGAATCTAATCAGTAGGTTGCTGATAGTATGCGGATCCCCGCCCCCCCCCCCGCCCCGGAATGCACTTTCAACATTCTCGGTCTGTTAAGCCTTGAGCCCTGTTGGGTGGTTCATATGGCTGTTACAATCAGGTTTCTCAGTGAAGGGGAACACTTGACACAGACCCCTCCCAGTGAACAAGAACCCCAGACCCCCCAAACTCTATAAGCCCTAAAGCCTATAAAGCCTAACCCCCTTTCCAGTCAAAGGTCCAACAGCGCTGAGACTTCGAATTCCCTGAATTTTTCAGACTCCAACACCCCAAACCTCGGGCCCGAGCCAACATGTGGGGGTTTCCGGAAAATAGGGGGTACCTTATTTTGGGGCCCTTTAAGGGTTCCTTAAAAGGATCCATAAGGGGTCTATAAAGGGTTTAGGGTTTAGAGTTAGAGTTTCCGAAATTGAGGGGGTACCTTATTTTGGGCCCTTATAATAAAGATCCTACTAAATAGGGTATTATATTTGGCTCACTATTTTCAGAAACTCCCATGTCGTTTTTTGCATACGAAACCCTGAAGCCTGGACCCTGGCCCCCAAGCCTACACGAAGTCGCAAATATGTGATTGTACGTTTGGGATTCGATCGAAGACGCCCACCAACTGAAGCACCCAAATCGCCACTCGGAGCCCTACCTATACTCTCCATTGCAAAGGGCGGCCGTGTCTCTCTTGCCCTTCTTCTTGTTGTCTTTCCAGGATTTCAATTATGAGATTGGCTCAAAATAAAAGGAACTACAATGGAGGCTAAACTTAGTAGCTGAGTGGATACACTTGACACTTTTTGGGATAGTACTGCCCACTATAAAAGGAAAAATGTACACTCTTGGGGGCCTATGAACTCAGCAACTAAGTAAAGGCAAACCCCAAAACCTGCACCCCAAACGCTCAAACGTGGCCTCCGAGCACTCTTTCATATCGGGGACTACGGGGTTCTGTACGGTTTCCTATAAGAGCTCTACTTGGAGGTTCACGGGTAGTTATAAGTAGGGTTATAAGTAGGGTAGCTATACTTGTAACCCATATTAGGGGGCTTCTAACCGCACTTATAACTACCACTGAGCCTCCAAGTACAACTAAGGGGCTGAGTAGGTAACCTTTAACCTTTCGGGCTTTGTATAATCCTACTATAATTCAACAGGTGAACCTTTTGAGGGCTGGGGTACTCAGCACCTAAGGCAAAACAGGAGCCGTAGTAATTTTAACAGCGCTTCGGAGTACGTAGTTGTTGTTGGGTGGTTGTCTTGTAACCCTAAATGGCCCTAAATCCTAAACCCCTAAACCCTTTAAAGGAACCCCTAAGCCCTTTAAAGGAACCCCTAAACCCTTTAGAGGAACCCCTAAACCCTAAACCTCTAAACCCTTTAAAGGAACCCCTAAGCTCAATACAGCAAGGAGTGCTAAAGAATGGTATTGGTAGTCTCAGATCCCCAATACCTAACCTTTAATTTAAACTTTTTGGGTTCTTATAGTTTAGTAGGAATCGGAAAGTTTAACCTTGTATTTCTGTGGCTTATTGGGGTAGTACGTAGTTGCTCAGGCTTCCTGATTGCATTTTGGCATCTTCATTCAGGCGGTGGCCATGTAGGACACTTCGACCCTTAGTTTGTTATGGTTACCAGTGGTTCATACCATTTCTGTTTCTATCCCTTCTGTACCCTAAACCCTAAACCTTCCATATAGGTTGGTACAACTACGCGCGTTTACCGAGCCAGGATGGTTTCAAAAGGTTCGGCGAAGAATGTCCCAGCCCTGGCAGAGAGCTAGGATTGGGGTTCGGCACGGGGCTTTGTTTCGGACTCAGGGAGAAGAGGAAGTTGGTGTTGGGTGCTTCTAGGGATTGTTCTCTTTTCAGAACGGATCTACGGGATTCAGTATATGTTCATATGAGGTGTCTGGTATTTTCGGTTACATGCCTAGGGGGGCGGTGACATTGCGCATGAGCTGTCTCGCATTTTGATGCAAGGAAGTTGGAGTTCCAGTTTTTAAGACAAACGTTGATGGTTCATCATCAATACTTGAGGCTGTAGGCTGTCAGGTCTTTTAAAATTTTAGGGTGTAGGGCTTGGGGTTTGTTTTACGGCGTTCACGGTGTGGGGGTTCAGGGGTTTTGAGTACCCAGATCATCCAATATACCTTCGTTAAGGCATGTTGCCTCTTTGCCGGTATGACTCATGACTTCTTATACGCCAGAAAGAAGAGCCTTAAAGGTGTAACGACACAAGCGATGGAGCTTTGGTTGCCAAGCACTCAGCCCTTCTATGTTGTAGAAACCTCCCGGCCTGAGCCGTAAAATTCTCAAGCCGTCCAAGCCGTTCTGCACGCTGAGCTGACTACAGTTTGTACGGAGAACTGGAAATACATACAGTTTTTAACTATGGTCAAGACAACAGCGAGAGCATGCTGTGTGCATGTCTACAAATACATCACCGGGAGAGGAGAATCCCTGCTGTCGATCGCCAGGTGTCTCCCGATGCTCAGATGGCCAGCGAAACTGGGCTTTGGAGTACCATACTTTAATACTTCTTTTTCCCAAAGGAACCCTTATGAAATAAAAGTTTATACCTTTTTTCTCCCTGGTTGCTTAGAAGCCCAGGAAAAGAAGCAAGCATCCAAAAGCCTGAGTCGGAAGAAGTCGAAGGCTCGGGCAGCGCCAGTGATCCCCAAAGCCCTGAACCCTAAATCCTAATCCTGTAAAGCTTAGGGAAGTGAGGATGGCTTCAGGGCTTGGGGTCGAGATTTGCAAGGCTTAGGAAAGCTCAGGTTCCAGAGTTTTGGTGCGCAGGCTCGTGTGGCTAAGGATTAAGGAGGAGAAGGGGTAGGGGCTTTAGGGCTGGGGTTCTATTTAGATTGTGCAGTGTGTTGTGCTTCGGATGGTTGATGTACTGGGCTTTCCGCAGCATGGGGCATATGGAGCTTAGAGCTTTGGATTTAACAGTAAAGCTGTATCGCCTTTAGGTGTAGTAGCAGGTGTAGCAATATGTAGTCAGGGCAGTACTAGGAATGCAGTGATGTATAATCCTAGTCGTTGTCGCTGTCCTCGTAGTCGTGGCCATGGTGGTGCGTAGTGGTGTACATCATGAGTAGTGCTGCTGCGGTAGCAACGGCAACAACCACCACGGCAGTGATCATGTCAGTCTCAATCGCAGTGCTGTCTTGTACTCGACAAGTGTTATGATAATAGCGCAAACAGCATGAAATATTTACTCACATCATTCCTCAGGGCTCCTCATATTAAATTTACCATATAGACCCCAGAAGCCCTATTCTAAGCAGCAAGACCCCCACATTACTTCCTGAATAGTCCTGAGAGCCTGCTCGCCAGACCTGCAGCTGTCCTTAACAAGAACCCAGTGAAACCCCCAGTCCTAAACCCCAAACCATGAACCTTTGACATTTAATACCCTAAAGTGAGATCCCCCCACTTGGAGGTTCAGGGGTAGTTATAGGTGGGGTTATAAGTCCCCTAATATGGGTTATAAGTATAGTTACCCTACTTATAACCCTACTTAGAACTACCCTAAACCCTAAACCCTCTAGAACCCTTAAAGGAACCCTATAGACCCCTTATAACCCTACTTATAACTACCCATGAAGCTTCAAGTGGGGCCTGAACCATTTGAATCGGGCTTGCGGGTGTGCTATCAGGTTACCGTAGAAGGGTTTAGGGTTTAGGGTTTAGGGACAAAGTAGTCCGAGCTCTACCAGTCTACATCCCAAACCTACAGGCCGGAGCCCCGAAACACCTTGAGCAGTAACCCTACAGCCTTAGCGAAGACCCTACCCATAGGCCCCAAAGTAGTTCCTATTTTTGAGATTACCTTGTAGAATTCTAAATATGAGCCCCAAAGAGGGACTACTTTGGGGCCTATGGGTAAAGCCTAAAGCCACGAACCCTAAAACCCTGAAATAGCCTAAACCCATGAAACCTTAGGGGCCTAAAGCCTAAAGCCAGGACCCCTCAAACCCTAAAAGCCCGAACCCCCTAAGACCCTCAGGGCCTCAAGCCTAAAGCCACGAACCCTAAATCCGAACATCCAAAATCCAAGCCCTCAAAGCCTAAAGCCCCCTAAACCCCTAAAATCCAAAATCCCAAGCCCTCAAAGCCTAAAGCCCTAAAACCCTAAACCGTCTTTTCAAAGAAACCCTAAACCCGAGCCTCTTGAAGCTTCCGGCAGGAGACGATGCCCAGGGTCTCCCAGAGGCGCTTTCGGTGTGGTTTAATCACTTAGTAGCTGAGTGGATACACTTTACACGTTTTTGGGATAATTCTACCCACGAAAAAAACTGCAAGTGTACACTTTTTGGGGCTTATGAACTCAGCAACTAAGATTAGGGGTTTAGGAGCTTCTGGGCTTTACGGTTCAGGGTTGAGGGTTTAGGGGCTTCTGGGATTTTAGGGCTCAGGGTTTAGGGTTTAGGATTTAGGGTAGGCTTCGGGGGTAGAGTTGTGTCTTCAGGGCTTCGGCCTGCAGGGTGCAACTGAGCTTTGGAGTACCATACTTTAATACCTTTTTTTCTTAAAGGAACCATTGGGAAATACAAGTTTATGCTTTTTTCTCCCTGGTTACTTAAACTTAAAAGCCCAGGCAATCATAAGGTTTAGCCATGAAGAGATGAGGGTCTCGGGTATTGTAGTCTTTGGAGAGTGGGTTTTGGGCTTGGGTTGCATTGCGGGTTCATCTGTCATGCTCTGTGGTTGGTGGGTAGAAGCAGTCGTCTCAACTATATCCTCTACTTGAAGCTGTAGTTGCTCAGGTTCAAGCTGGTTTTCAGGGCCAGGAGGTCTTTCCGCTCGCAGACAAGACGATCGCGCGACTCTTTGGGATCCGACCCAAAACATCCTCAAGCAACTCCCGAGCAGGGTAGCTATTATGGCTACCCCTAGGACTCCAGCTACCTAAATATTGGGTTTCTGGGTTACATATTATGGTAGTAACCTACTATTTAGGTAGTAGGCTTAAACCCTAAACCCCAAACCATAAACCCTACTATTTAGGTAACCGGAGCCGGTGGGTATCGTATGTGAAAGCATCGGTCCACCACCTTTACACGGACTCTAGTTTGGTTGGTTTAGGGTTTAGGGTTGAAGGTCTCTGGATTTGGCTCTTCGGTTCTGTCCTGCAGCTGTGCAGACCCCAGTACAGGTGCAGAGCTTGCAGAACATAGGTTTTGCGGGTGGATGTGTGTCGCGGGCAATTCCATCATCAACTTCATGCCAAAACCCTAAACTAAACCGCTAAGCCCCTAAACCTTAAACCCAAAATCCTATGAGCCTCAGAGTGGGAGGATACATCCTGAACATCCCATAACCTCAACATGAGTGTGGTCTCGTGGTGGCCTCCCCGCCGTGGTCGTCGTAGTCGTGTTGCTTCTCTACATTTCACTGTGTGGGTACTCTCAGGCGCATGTTGGTGTATGTATATATTCATATATATATATATCTATCTTTTCGTAATATATATATATATATATGCATATATGCATATATGCATATATGCACATATCTATATACTTATATATAACCCTAAACCCGATATATGCTATGATAGACTGTTGAAGCTTCTTTGGTCGAAGGTGTCCGCTACTGCTGGATGCCGCAGCCTCAGGAGTCCTCGTGTCAGATACCTTTCAAGGCATGGCTTCTAATGGGGGTTTCCAGGGTTTAGGGTTCAGGGTTTAGGGTTTAGGGACCCTAGCCTAGTACCCTAAATAGTAGGATCCTCATTTTTAGGACCCCCAAGTAAGGTACACCCCCCCCCCAACTTTTGGAAACTCCCTACTGAGTACCTATAGGCTCCATTGTAGTTATATATTATAGGACTACCTTCAGGGTTCCTTTAAGGGCCCCTTTAAGGGTACCATAACGGTTCTATGAGGGTTCTATGGGGTTTAGAGCCTCAAAGCCTATAGGCTCCATTCTAGTTCCTTTTTGTATTAGTATCTAGGATTGTATAAGGTAATCCAAAAAGAACTACAATGGGGCCTATAGCTAGTTTAAGGTTTTAGTCAATAGAGCTTTTCCGCGGAGGCCCAAACTGCATTGTTCTAGCAATATATGCTCGAACGAGACTACAGAACCTGACACACATCCGCAAACCAGCCCTGCTTGGGGAATCAGATAAGGGCCGCAGTAAGGAAGAGCATCCATTAGTCGAATACTCACCTCTTTCACGTCTTTCGGGCAAAGAGTCCATGAGGTCGCAGCCCATTGGCACCTAATTAAAAGCACGAACACCCACGGCCGCTGTATGTACTCGAGCCTACTTATTATAGACCCGGAACAGAAATCAGCGGAACAGCGGGGTTAAGGCAGGAAGCAGCACAGTGATGTAACAGGCGGCACCACGACCGAAAAGCCTTCCACTGTGCAGCTGGTCCTGCGGTCAAAACCAAAAACAGTCGGACAGTAGCGCGCACGACAAACACTTAAGTGTCTCCCGCGATGTAGCCATTCACCAAGCAGGCACACTGCCCCTCGAGTCTGCATGCAGACAGGTGACGGTGAACTTGCCGCGATCAAACACAACACTGATAGCATCCGTCATGAGGGTTTTGTAAAGCGCCTTCCCATGGCCAACCTCCCACAAGTGGGCCCTCACGTCATGGCTCTCTGTCANGGTGAACTTGCCGCGATCAAACACAACACTGATAGCATCCGTCATGAGGGTTTTGTAAAGCGCCTTCCCATGGCCAACCTCCCACAAGTGGGCCCTCACGTCATGGCTCTCTGTCATCCCGCTGATTACCCGACAGACCCGAAGCGTAGCGTTCATGATGACATTACCACTCTGCCACCAAGCACAGCAGGCATTGCCGAAGAGCTTCGATCGCATGCAGAGCATAGGCGTGAAGATGG
>BGNK01001635.1:18563-85157 GCA_003297005.1 Symbiodinium sp. clade A Y106 | reverse complement strand
CACCCCCCCTGACCCTGAAGAACCAGCAGAACCACTCAAGAAGCAGGAAACTACCAGGCGCCTGGGGGCGCGCTTTGCTACTACTACTACTACTGCTACTACTACGACTAGTACTACTACTACTACTACTACCACCACCACTTCCACGACCACGACCACGACCACGACCACGACGACTACTACTACTACTGCTTCTGCTACTACTACTACTACTACGACGACGACTACTACTACAACTACTACCACCACTACCACGACCACGACCACGACCACTACTACTACTACTGCTACTACTACCACTACTACTACAACAACAACAACAACTACTACTACTACTACTACTACTACTGGTGGTCGTGGTGCTGGTAGTGGTGGTGGTGGTGGTTTGGGTGGTATTTAACAGTGTTTGCATTAGCAGCTAGTAGCAGTGCTCACTGTTATTTTGTAGCATAGAGGGGGTATTTCTGGCTGTTCCATCAGTTTGCACTTAGTCGTCGTGAAGATCCTTTGCTCGGACCCTCAGCTAAGCCTCCACATGATCTTCGCCTGCGACTGCTGCCTTCAAATCTTCCTCCGAATTCGTTCTTCGCCGTGCTAGCCGCTGAGCGTGGGTCAGAGTTATCCACGGCCGCGCCTGCACCCTCAATATTTCAAGCGGGCAAGCATACTGGCTCTGTCTAGAAATTCATCGAGCCGATTCCGCTCCAACAGACGGGAAACCGAAGACTTGGTTTTTGTTTTTTAGTGGTTTGGGGTGTTGTGTTTAGGTGTAATACTACCACACAGGTTGCTTGGGGTTCCAGCCTTCCAGATGCGGCCGAGGGCGCAGGCATCTGTGGTTCTTGTGAATGTGGCTTGGGCTTTGAAACCCTATAAGCCCCAAACCCTGAGCCCTGAGCATAGGCGTTGGGAAGCTCGCGATGCTGTTGATGGCCCGCCCTTCAAATCTCTAGTCCCTACATCTCTGTGATTCTGCAACTCTACGCTTCAAAACCCAACCCGAAGCCCTAAACTCCAAACCATCGAACCCCTTTGAGGACTGAAGAAGTTTAGGGTGCAGGAGATATGCATACAGGTTATGAGCCATGGGTAGATACAGGCGTGGGGAAGGCAGAGCCTAGCGACTGTTGCGTCCCGTGTGCCCATCGACGTGAAGGAGAAACCCAAGGACTTGCTTGTTTGGTCACGCCTGGGCTCTTCGACTTTGCAGAATACCTCGCTCCAGACTGCATGCCCTAATCTGAAATCATCATAAGTGCGTGCACGCGCACGCACACAGACACACACCGACACACACACACACACACAGACACACACACAGAGACACGCACAGAGACACGCACAGAGACACACACAGACACACACGCACAGAGACATGCACAGAGACACACACAGACACACACAGACACACACGCACACACACACACAGACACACACACAGGCACACACACAGACGCACACGCACACGTACACGCGCACGCAAACGCGCACACGCACACGCACACGCGCACGCGCACACGCACACGCACACGCGCACGCACACACACACACACACGCTCATCACACATACACGTGTAACTGTGTAACTTTTTCCTCTCTTTATGCTTGAAATATTCCTCGGATGTTCTGCCAAATGAACAGTCTCATGCTCAAGGCTTTGAGTTACACCTCAGACTCCCAAACCTCGCTCAACCTAAACCCCTAACTGTAAACCCTTAAGCCGCAAATCCGCAAAATCCCAGGCATGAGGCGTTTCTTGGGTTTCGTGTGTCCGGGATCCGGAGGCGTCAGTTGAAATCTCCAGATCTTTGATTGCGGTGCTTTTGAAGTGTTCCCCTTGGGGTCCTCGTGTGTATTGGTGCTCTAAGGTTTAGATCGTTTCGGGGGTTGCGGCTTCAAATTTCAGCCACCTGTGTTTGTAAAGCTCTTCCTGTGAGGGAGTTACGATGCAGTTGGCACCCAACATCATGAGGCCGTGCTTCTTTGCGGCTGCATGCTAGGCACCTCGTAGTTGCCCTAGGCCAGGTATGTAGGTATCCGACGTTGTTTGCACAAAACACATCTTACGCACTTGGACTCTCAGGGATGTGGATGCCGGGGACATCAAGTTCCTTGATTTGCAGCTTACAACTCAGCGGTCTCCAACAAGAACTGAATTCACAGATCTCAAGCACGTCCTCGTCTAGACGCCGCCAAACCTGGTTCTACTAACTTGTGACCACCAAACCCCTGAATAACGATTGCAGCAGAGATCACGGAGACACAGGTGTGTTTTCAACAAAGGCGATTTATTGATCAGTAGTTTTCGCTACATGGCCGACAACCTTGTGACGACTCCTCCTCGCTTGCATCTAAGGCCCTCTGAAGGTTAAGTTCGTATCCTTGAGTGACCGCGCTGAACCTCTTAGCCCCAAAGCCCAAATCCCTCGATGACTTTAAGCTGAAACCTTGGCTCCCATCCACTTTGCAAGTATAGCAGGGTACGTTAGCTTTCGAGTGAAAAATGAACCCCCACTCATATGAAACTTACTCGACTCAGAAAACTCGGCGTAATCGTAAAGCCTAAACTCTAAACCCCTAAACCCCCAAGCCTTAAACCTTCTCAGCACAAGAGCCTTAAGCACTGAACCTCGCAAAAAGTGTGTCCTCCACATCCTGTTGGATGGATTTCCGTCCCGGTTGGCAGAGTTGAAGGAAGAGACGAAGTTCCAGGCCCAGAATGGGGAAGCAGTGGCGCATTTAGTTTATACTTCAATATGGGAGTTTCCGAAAATTGGGGAACCTTGATATAGTACCCTATATAGTAGGATCCTTATTATAAGGACCCCCAAATAAGCTACCCTTAATTTTCGGGAAACTCCCATATTTAGGGTTTAGGGTTGTGTAAGAAAAGAGCTTGAATAAGTTAGAGAATTATACCTAGGGGCCTAGGGGAAAAGCAGAAAAGAGCTTTAATAAGTCACGAGCTATGCCCCAGGGCTCCCATAATAATTAATGACTCTCCCCGAAGGCCCCACTCCAATGACTAAGCCCCCTCTACACATGGTACTTAGACCCCTCTTTGGGCGGCAGCCTTGAAAGTTAAGACGAGTGAGGCTTAGGGTTTAGGGTTTTAGGGTTTTTAGGGCTTAGGGTTTAGGGTTTCGGCTTTCGAGGCTTGTCAGGGAAGGGTTGGCGTTGTTGAAGTCGCAATACTCCCCATAACTTACCTGTGGTTAGTAGGGAATGGAGGAATGGGGTACAATTATAACTACTATTACTACCATTCTTCCATTCCCTACTAACCAAAGGTAGGATAAAGCACCAGGCCCTGACCCCTCAACGATTTTGGCTCTTGTATTCAAAGGGGTAGACCCCTGCGCAAACCCTAAATACTAAACCCCTATGAACATTGCAAAATGGTAGAACCCTCAACGAACCCTAAACTTTAAACCCTAAGCCCCTAAACCTATATCCTCCCCTAATGAACATTGCGGGTAATTCTAAACTCAATCTGTTCGGGGATGAAGCCTCGCCTCTCCCACCTGCCACTCTGCGCTTCCTGTCTGAACACCAAGGTTGAGGCTTTAGGGTTTATTGGGGTTCAGGGTGCTTAGAGGGTTTAGGGCTTAGGGCTTAGGGTTGAGAGGGTTTAGAGTCGGTTTAGAGTTTATAGAGTTTAGGGTTTAGAGTTTAATTAGTGTTTAGAGCTTATAGAGTTTAGGGTTTAGAGTTTAGGGTTTGGGGTGTAGGGATCGGTACTAGCGCTATGAGGGCCACCGCTGCGACCGAGCTGTGGCCTCTTGCGCTATCTCCGGCCTTTTCGGGTTTGGGGTCGAGGCAAGGCGGTGCGTGCTTAGACTGCTATCAGGGGCCCAAAAAGCACATAAGCATAAGCACGTTATAGGGATATCCCTACCTTATTGGGCTTCATTATGAGGGGGTTTATATGGGATATCCCTATCGTTAGTTTTGCTTATGTGCTTTTTTGGGACCCTATGTTAAGGTGTTACGAACTGTGATCCCAAGCCCTAAAGCGGAAGGCAAGCTTCCACCTTCATCAGGTTTGGTACTTGATTTACTTTGCGGTTTGATGGCTTATGTAGACTATGTGCTTCAAGTTGAGGCTCTAGAGTCATTTAGAGTCATCAACCAAAGATTGTTCGTTCAGTTTCCGACGGATCGGTGCAACCAGAAAGCCACTCAACCATCAGAGACTCCAATTTCCCTTAATTAAGGAATGTACCTTAAATTATAGTAGGATGCCCAATATGGTTTAAGGTATATGGGAGTTTCTGAAAATAGGGGACCCCAATCTAGTACCCTAAATAGTAGGATCCTTATTATAAGGACCCCAAAATAAGGTACCCTAATTTTCGGAAACTCCCATATTCCTTAGTGATCCTCCCAGGGGTCTTGACACCCTTCTACTTCCTTTGCCAAGCGACGGAGCGACTATGTGATACTGTTGATGGACAAAATCCTGCATGACCCTAAGGACCCTAAACTATGGGAATTATGGTATATTCCTTATAATGGGTAATGCAGGATGTTGTCCATCAGCCGTATCTGGTCAGATGGCGTTTACGGCTGATATACCTTTTGGGGTGCTCTTTCACTACAGTACCCTAAACTCTAAACCCTAAACCCTCAACAATCAACCCTAAACCCTAAACTCAAAACCCTAAACCGCTAAGCCTTACATCCTAAACCCCTAAACCCTAAACCCCAAACCCCGAGATCTATCTCTACTTCGTGTACCCTGGATGCTCACGAAATTACGAGGCTCTAATCTACTTAGATCCCGAAGACGCATGGGCAGGTCGTAGAAACAGAAACAAACGACCGTCTATAAGGGATCTATTATGCAGGGGCCTTAATAATTAGAATAGGGTTCCTTTAAAGGGGTCTATAAGGGATCTATTATGAAGGGGCCTCGGGGATTAGAATAGGGTGTCGGGGATGCTGGGGTTCCTTTTTATAATTATAGTACAATATCACCCCAAGCCCTTTTCTAATCATCAAAGCCCCTACGTTAGCTAAGCTACGGTTTAGGGTTTGGGTTTACTATACAGCTGCATGTGCTTTTGGGGGCTAAGTACAGACCGAGAACGGCGACTTCTCATCACCGTGGCCGTGCTTGCTGGTGTAGTTTCTTCAGAATGCTGATCAAGGGCAAACTCCAAACCTACCCGAAACCGCGAACTCCAACGTTACCTCCTCAACCGTGACTATGAAGCTCACTCTGGTTTTTAGTTTTTGCATGCAGCTAATCATGTGATGGTCATTGAATGCTTATATTACCTACCGAGTATTCCTATAGCTATTGTTGCTACGAATGACGGTTTTGGTTCTGGTGGTTATCATCATCAGCAAGTAGCAGCCCCAAACCCGAAGCGCATTAAAATAAAGCCCTCCGGAGGCTAAATGCTAGGTCAGTCTCTTGAGTCTGGCCATCTCTTTTTAATCTTTTGTTCGTGGATGCGCGATCCGGTGGTTTAGGGCTCACGGAGCACTAGTGAGTCTCTCCTTCCTTCTCCCTGAGGTATACTGGGGCTTGATTTGAAGATTTTTGGGTTTAGGACGGTTGCCTTCAGTTCCAAGCATAGCAGCAATGATCAACGATGCCAACACGATGCCTTAACGTCATTGCCATCATCGCATTCATCCGTTTGGTTTTGCGGCTGTTGTTGCAGCTGTTGCTGTTGCTGCTGCTGTTGTTGTTGTTGTTGTTTTGTAGAGCTCGACTTCAGTCATCCCTGAAGGCAGGAAGCCGTGATAGACTTCGTGAGTCAAACTTCAGCTCAGAGCTACAGTCTCGAAAGGAAGTCGGGGCTGGCTCTTGTTTGACATTGGGGCTTTTCAGAAAATCAACGATCCTTATGTTGAGAAGCACTCTTCTCCTAAACACTATAGTATATCAGTGGGAGCCCAGAAATCATCCCTTCCAAACCTGAAATGCTAGATCCCACCTGTTGGAGCAAGGAAGGAGTCACTTTAAAGCAGCTCGCCGGTCTGTAATGAAATGGCTGCTATTCTGACGACGAAGTCGTTGGTTCCAGGGGGCCTTTGTTTCTGCGCCTTTGGGCCCCGCCCCATCTATCGGGTCTCATAAGGCTCTCTATGACGGGGGGTGTTGCGGGGTCTCCGACGGTGAAGGGCTCTCTTAGTCTGAGGCTTTCGGACTTTAGGGGTTTGCAGGTTTGAGGGCTTCGGGTTTGGGTCGCTATTGTGCGACATAGTCATAGAAGTCGTTTGGGCCGCCGAAAGGATGTTTTTACAAAGCACAAAACCCTCAGCCTAAACCCTAATATAGGGGCTTTAACAATTACCTATACTATTTTGTGGAGTGTCCTTTTAATATTTCTAGTACAAGACACCCCAAAACCCTGTTCCAATCATTAAGGCCCCTATCTTGCACCGTTCAAGGGCTGCTCGGGTAGGCCGTGGCACCGAAACTTCAGCCTAAACCCTAAACCCTAAACCGGATTGCTTTGAACTGCGGGTGCCTTGTTGTTTAGAGGGCAGATTTTGGGGTTTAGGGGCTCGGGGGTCGCATTCCCGCATAACTCCACGGTTCTTTGTCATAGTTGGGTAACATTTTTCATTTCTATGGGTACTTAAAGCCAATAAGGAATAGCAATTTAAATGTTTAATCCTATCCCAACCATGAACTTTAATTTAGGGTTGATGCACAAGGATATACAAGGAACATGAGGCAAGGATGATTGCTCAGAGTGTTCACCATGGCTAGGCTACAAGGATGGCTTTGCTCCAACTTTCTCGCAGACTGTGCAGGTTTGGTCAGACTTGACATGTTGCAGGCTTGAGGTGTTCAAGGCTTTTAGCATACTAAACCTTCCACACCTTATAGAACAACGGTTTCTAAATCTCATTCGCCTCGAGTCGCTTGGGTCCTATGCTGCTCACACCTGCGACTTGAAGCTTGAAAAACTTCGATTGTACAGCATCAGCCGTCATGCGTGAACAAACGAGCTTCGCGGTTGGAGTTCGGGGTTTTGGATCCTGAGGCTAGACAAGTGTTGTGCGAAAGCCGTATACATTTGACCGGTACCGTGTACCTCGATACCATAACAGCTAATAAGTTATTGTCGAGGCTTGCTTATTGAATGTTGTTCTAAGTTTCGTGAATGTATGTAGATGACTCCACCAAAATCTGATTGTTCAACCTTTTGCAACAGCCTAGCCAACACTTCGTAGGCTTCAGGGTTAAAGCTGGCATGGGGGATCAGTGATGAATGATGGGTCATTAAGACGAACGAAAACTGTTGAAGCCTGATCCAAGTTCCCGAAGCCTGGACCATGCAACCCCACTGCATATTTTCCCAAACCCTGCCCTCAGCCCTGAAGCCTAAACCCCTAAATGGCCCTTCTGCTTTTAGGGTTCCGTATGAAATGAGTCCTGAAACGGTAATTTTGTTCAGTTCATCTTCCAGCTTAGGGTTGAGGGTGCTTGGGTTACAGGGCTTTAGGGTTTCTAGGTAGGGCTTTGGGACATTTTATGTTTTCCCTTATTGGGCTTAGAGGATCTTATTTACTAATATTTTTCAAAAGCTTTAAAAGCCCCACCTAGGTTTAGTCTTTAGGGCCTTACATTAGGGTTTAGGCTTAGAGTTTTGTAATGGCTTAGGTTCGCTCTTCAGCGTTTAGGGTTTCCACGCTTCGTTGGCCTCGCTCCCGAACTCACTAAGACGTTCCTAAGTGGGCCCTTTCTCACTTGTTTATGGCTTTAATTCCTTACAAAACTATACAGCAGCTATACAGCACCAAATCCTAAACCCTAAACCCCAGAAACCCTAAACCCCTAAACCCCTAAAACCTAAACCCTAACCCCCGGAAGGAGCCCTTTACTGCCGGTCCTGGCGTACCTAACCTAAGTAGCCAAAGCCTTGTTTCGGTAATCCGAGGCAAAGCAGGTTGTTGATGATGTGTAAGCGGCAGAAAGCATAGGAGTCGGAATAACTACGAAAACTACCACCTTACACTTTTCTCGTATAATTAAGCTGCACCCTCCAAACCCGATTCCAACAGTAAGGTCCCCAGATTAGAGAAAGCTTCCGGTGATGCTGACCCTTTTTAAGGAGCATTAAAGGAACCGTGTTCTGATTATCAACCCACATGTTTGAAGCTTTCACGAAAAAATAAGCTTGGGTCTCAGGCAGAGTTAGTTGGTTTGTACGGATGAATGCATGCATGTGAGTGTATGCATGTGGGGGTTTCCGAAATTGAGGGGTACCTTATTTTGGGGTCCTTATAATAAGGATCCGATTATTTAGGGTAGGTTCAAAGCCTGAACCTGACCGCTGTGTTTCTGCTTCATGCTAGCCGCTATCACAATGTCTCTTGATCGAGCCTTAGGGTACTATATTAGGGTCCCCTATTTTCGGAAACTCCCATGTATGTCCATATGTATGCATGAATGCCCTTCAGGGACTCTTGTTTGGGTTCTAAAGGGGATCTAGAAGAGTTTCGCCGTCGAAGTTGTCAGCGAAAAGCCCCTGATAGTCCTGTGTAATTAGACAGCCTTTCATAGTTCTTGAGGCTACTAGATTACGTCCAGTCCCCACATGAATAACGGACATGCATCAAACGAAGAATATGCCATGATGCGAGGGTTCAGCATAGCCGCAAAGAGCAGTGCATTCGAAGTCGAAGTCCCGGAAACAAGCCCTTAACACTCCTACAGCCCTCAATCTCTGGACCCTTAACCGCAAAGCTCTCGACCCCTCGAAGGGGCCTTAATAATTAGAATCGTGTTTTGGGTATATAATACGATAATCACAATAAGGAACCACCACAATAGTATTGGTAATTATTTAGGCCCCAATATTAAACCCCAATGATTAAGGCCCCTACAGTATAGAACTCTATTATAGATCCCGTATAGAACCCTGATTCTAATTGTTAAGGCCCTACATTAATCCCCGGAAGACGGGGTGCAGGCTGGTGTCGCCGTGACCGCTATCTCTTCTGCCGCATGGAAGGATGCAGGCTGCAGGGGCGCACAGGTATAGACATGTATCAAGAAATACATGTATGTATGTATGTATGTATGTGTGTGTGTTTGTGTATGTATGTAAAAAACAGATAGTTACTGAACTGTTCATATGTACACAAATATTCAGAGACATTACGTACATGCATTTACACATGCGTAGATACGAAGACAGAAACGTAGAGGTAGGATCGTGTCTGGGGACTCGGCTGAGGGTATCGCCGGTTCGGGCCCCGGGGATGTAAGCGGTGCGTGAAGCGATTTGGGACCCTCAGTGGACAAGCCTAGCTAGGGTTTAGGGCCTTTTCAAGCAGACACACAGGCTCATTCCGACTGCTACGATGCCCCTCAACATCTGGAAGTGGCTCTCTGTCTCTCTCTCTCTCCCTCCCTCCCTCTCTGCCTCTCCTCGCTCTTTGTGTCTCTCGCTCGCTCTCCCTCTCGTGGGTCGTCATCAGGGTCCGTTTCGGAAACTCGTCTGTTGTTGGCAGCATTGTTCCGGCTTTGATTCGTGAAGCGCGGGATTGGTAGCGTGTGACGTGTACCAAGCGCCCTTCAACTGTAAGTCAAGTCTTCGAACCCAGTGGGGTCTGACATGCGGTGCTTCAGTCTATGTTTGAAACCTTAATCCCAAGCTAAAAACCCTAAAACCCCAGATAATCGCCACACCTCAAAATCCACCTTGCTGCTGGCTCCGGCTCAGACGCGTGACAGCAGTTCCGCGTGCTGCGACTGTGCGACAGTAGGGGATTACCAGGCTCGAGTTTTCGGCTTGGGGCTTTGGGTGTAGGGCTTGTAAGTCTAGAGAGTTTAGCCAGAAGCCCTGAAATCCCAAGCCCTAAACCTTAGGTTGACGTCCTGAGCCCATACCTTCCTTCCCACCCTCGCAAACGCGCGAGCCAAGAGCGCATCCTTGAGCCGCAAGTTGCTTGTAAATGTGTTCCCGGTTTCCTCCGACATGGCAACCCAATCGTCGAGGAGGCCTTGCTAGCAAGGGGAGAACACCAAGTATCCCTAAACCCTTAACCCTTAACCCCACACCGATCTCCATGCGATATGAACAGCAGCGTCCTTAGTAGATCCGATAGGTAGGTTCGGGCCTCGCAATTTCCGTGCGCAGCGGAGCCGCAAGGTGCTTGCAGCTTCCTGGCAGACATTAGGGTTAAGGGTTTAGGAGGTTTGAAGGTATCGAATTGGGATAATTAGAAATTTCCTTCTTTTTTGTGGAGCCCTAATTCAATGCAATCTTGGGGACGGTTGACTATTTTGCAGCTTTCAACTCCTTCTGCGGTTCGTGTGCTTTAACCCTATGCCTGCAAGTGTTAAACCGCCACGCAAGCCCCGAACCCCAAGCCACATGAGGGTAGTTGTCAAAATTAGGGTCCCTTTTGGGGTACCTTAAATATTAGGTGCCGCATTACAATAGGGACCCAAACAGAGACCCTAATTTTGACAACTACCCATGACCCTAAGAGCCCCCAAACGTCCTGAACCCAAGACCTTAGCTTCCAAGCGAGCCCTTCTTGGCCTTAAGGCTTCCAGCTCCCAAACAATCGATTAGGGTTTAGGGGTTTAGGGTTTAGGGTTTAATTCATGAGGCTAAAAGCCTTCTCTTACGTTTCCAAAGACCCCGGTTTACGAGGGTCTATCGCGGTTGCTTTTGCGGGTTCCTTTGAGGGTTCTCTCCCGGTTTTAAAGGGGCTTTCTACAGTAAGGTGCCTGTCCAAAGCCCCAATAAAGAGGTTTTTGGGCTGAAGCTTCCCTCAACTGGATCCAAGGTCCGATGAGCAACGATACTGTGACAGGCCTGGGTCAGAAGTCTTCAAAGGGAGCCAAGGTTTGTCGTGTCATAGTTCAGGGCTCATCAGTTCCGTAAAGGACCCTGCAGAATCCCTCGGCCCTAAATCCTAAACCCTAAGCCCTAAACCCTAAATCCTAAACCCAAAGCCCTAAACTCTAAATCCTAAACCCTAAGCCCTAAACTCTAAACCCCACTTGTTTGGGGGTTGGAAGATTTGATTTCACAGGTCATGCGCCGAGCAGGTGCTTGTTTTCAGAGGCCAGGTCTCCGAACATCCCAAATCTCGAATAGGGTTTGGGGTGTATCTTTTAAGGTTTACCTGGACCCCAAGAAACCTTCCTTTTTTGGATTCCTCAATATGGTTTCCGTATAAAAGGGTAGGACATTCAGGGTGGTAGGGTTTAGGGTGTAGGGGTCAGGGTTTAGGATTTGGGGTTGAGGGTTCACCCTGCATCCTGTCACTTCAGCCTTACAGTAGAAGCCAGAAAGTTGGAACATCGATATCCTCATGCCCCTAAAGTAAAGTATAGGGAATCCTAGCACTGATCACCCTTATAATCCATGTTCCAACTTTCTGGAGTTCACTGTAGATCTTGAAGTTTGATCCAGCGCTGAGGCTAAAGCACATTTAGGCTCCCAGGTTGGAAGTGCCGGCGTACCTGGAGTTCGGGATAAAACTGGTAGCAACATTGCTTCCTGATGAGTGCTGTACGTCTTTTCTACAGAGTGGAATCGTCTCCCCGTGTTCTACTTCACGAAGTACCTGTACTGCTGGAATGTGCACTTTTTGCAGCAGAACTTGCATGTCCGGATTTTCATGTCGCCGGCAACCCTCAGCTGCAACTCCCCCTGCACCCTAGCACCTACAGTAGAAGCCAGAAAGTTGGAACATCATTAGCCTCCTGCCCTTAAAGTAAAGTATAGGGAATCCCAGCATGAATCATCCTAAATCTATGTTCCAACTTTCTGGGGTTCACTGTNCTACAGTAGAAGCCAGAAAGTTGGAACATCATTAGCCTCCTGCCCTTAAAGTAAAGTATAGGGAATCCCAGCATGAATCATCCTAAATCTATGTTCCAACTTTCTGGGGTTCACTGTAAGCCCTTAATTCGGGACAAATGCTGGTCAACGGGCACCCAAAGCAGTGGTTTTACACATGTGCTCTTCTTCATGAATGCGGAGAGCGGCTCTACAGAGAGAACGAGAAGACTTTAAGACCTTGTAAAGGGTTTCCAAGCTGTTTGTGTGTCTTAATTCGAACCCTACCTCCCACACCTGGAGCACGTTGAAGAACATAAGGCGGTCACGAAGTCAGGTGCACCCTGTACTGGTCCGGACTGCCCATCCCTGGCGGTCTTGACGGCAGCCTGGCTTGAAGTTGTGTGTTTTTGCGCCTAGGGTTTTTTTATTACATCTGTAGGATTACATACTTCAAAGTCTTGTTCTAAGTATTAAGACCCCTTTTCACAGACAAAGAGTGTTGAGGTCGGGACCTTAGAAACCTGGCCCGAACTCCAAGGGTCCAAGTACCCAATAATCATACACTCTCCGAAATCCTATTCTACATAACTACTATCCTAAAACTTGAATATCTAATTATTGGGTCCTTTGGACCCTAGGGGATAACTCCCTGGCCTCGGAAATATGAGTTCGGCCCTCAACTTCCAGGGTTTAGGATTTACTTGGAGGTTCATGGGTATAGTTGTTTTAACTAGCGCTACAAGTAGGGTAACTATACTTATAACCCACATTAGGGGACTTATAGCCGCACTTTTTGCTACCCCTGTACCTTCAAGTACGGTGGTCCTCGGCGCAAATTATGCCCTGTCAGCTGTCAGCCCTACCTTGCAACCCCAAAAGCTAAATCCTAAAGGACATATACAAGGAAATCATCGCAAGGAGCCCTTAGTGAGCAGGGTTTCAGGATTCAGGGTTTCAGGGTTCAGGGTTTAGGGTTTGACATCTTGGCCGATCCATTGCAGCACGCTTGCGAAGCAAGGAGAAGTCTCGCTTCCAGAGTGGATTGTCAATCAGAGTGATAAGCTGAAGTCTAATTAGCGGGTTTGAGGCGGAGAAAATTGCGGAAGGTGAGTTGCCTGCTTCATCTACGGAGCTACATCCAAGACCTGTTGTATCAGTATCATCAACTATTGCTATTATGGTCTATTATGGTATATTATGGTCTATTACGATATATTCTAGTTGTATCAGTACCCAACTGCTGAAGGCGTCTCAAGGGTGCGAGCTCAGCAGCTATGTCAGTTGCAGGAGTGCAGGATCCCCCGCGATGAAGCGCTCATTGCGTTGGTGAAACCGGGCCCAGATGATCACCGGGCAACTTCTATGGACAAAATAGTATACTAAAATATACCAAAATATACCAGAATATACCATACTATACCGTAATAGTAATATACTATAATAGTTGATGAGGCAGGACGCGCCCAGTGATGGCGCTTGTAGCGCCCCTGTCGGCCCAGAAAGTCGCTTCGAGCCCAGAAATCTGCGACGTACGCCCGATGTCCGACTTATACACGGACCAGCTGAAGTTCGAAGATGAGTCCGGGAGTTTAGACGTCACAATGGTCAGTTCTAATTTAGCAGACGATATACTGAGGCTTGATAGGTGACAGGCCTCAGAGGCTTGGTCCTGAGGTGTGTTGGACGTTTCCCAGTGCTTATCACAACGCCCCCCCCAAAAACCACCTACTGTAGGGGCCTAAATAATTACCACTACTATTTTGGGGGCTCCTTATTATAATTATGGTATAAACCCTATTCTAGTTATTACGGCCCCTATATTACATAGGTCAAGGCCCCGCCTAAACAACCCACAAGCCATCCTAAAGCTCTCGACCCCCAAACCCTTTTGAACCCTCCTAAACCCCAACTCCCCAATAAAGCCTTCAAGCCCCTCACGGCATCCTAAGCCGTCCTAGCCCCCGCACTAAACCTCTCCAAACTCGCAAAACTTTTCGAAAAGCAACCAAAGCTGCAATAAAACCCGCACCCCCTACGCAGGTCCTAGCAAGCTCTTCTACTCTACTATTGCTCTAGTGTTAGGTTTTTGTTGTGCAGGCTTCGCGCTTCAGGGTTAGGTTGGGTCGATGATCAGCAGCTTGGCCACTACAACGAATCGTGGCATCGTAGCTTAGTGTAGATGAACCCCTAAACCCGAATTAGACCTTAACCCCTAAACCCTAAACGGCACAGCCAAGGCCAATTTGGACACAGCTGGTGGGCTAGAGACATCATGGTTTCGCGGCGGCACGGTTCCAGCCGTTTCTGAAAGAATCTCGGGGGCTGGGGGTTATGGCAAGGTCCCCCAAAATACCTTTTCTCAACCTTCTTAAGTCTTTTTTGGGTCTCCCCACTCGAGTCGAAGAAGAAGAATAAGAAGAAAAATGGGTACCCTAATTGCTCATGTTGCAATTTTGGAATTACAGCGAAGAAGTCGAGCGAATAAGAGCCTCAGAAGCGGTTTGCCAAGGTGACTGATTGCAATAGTGCTAGTTTCTAGGAGCCTGATATATACGTCTTCAGGGCAGGTTCCTGCACCAGCTTCCCCGAAGAGTCCGTGACTGTATCATTCGCTTGCAAGGGGTTTCTCTACAGCCACTTCAGGGCCAGCGAATATTATGCGTGGGCACATGGACCCTTAGAGCTCGACAGCTTCAGATGTTGGATGTATGTTAACTGCGATGACCTATTCTTCAATCATGACATGGCTATCCCAAATACTCGGTAGCTCCAGCTCGTAAACCTAGACTTTTGCTTGGTCCTTCTGTTACCTTCTTATAGATTATGGGTCCTCCCGTTAGCATTCTGATCTGTCAATCCTCAGAGACGGGTGCAGGTCCAGGTACCCATACGCCCTGCTAACATACAGGAACCTTTTTAGGGCTCCTTCCAGGGATCTATAGGGGTTTCTGTAGGGGTTCAAAAAGTGGTACTATAAGGGTTCTGTAGGGTTTGAGGCTCAAGTTCAACAGCCTACAACCCCTTTGAGGCTCAAGTGTTCTAATCTATTACAGGGGCCTGTCCTATGGATCCTTTTGGCAATTCACGGACGTCTCGCTTTGAGGCTGTCGACTCTTCTTTCTGGAGCTCAAAGAAAGCCCGAACCTCTCCAAAGAATTGGGTTCTTGTCAAGGAAGTTAAGTTGAGTTACCAGAATCGGGATCTATAGTAAATAATAATATGGTTTCTTTATTATGGATTATGGTAACCTAAATAACAACCATTGACAAGAGCCCAGGAAATCCTACATCCAAAACTCGCTTGAAACCCTACACCGCAACCCAAGAACAATTGGAATAATGTGGGTTTAGAGTATAGGGCTTATTGATTGTATTTTGCTTGCGAACTTGGAGTTCTCTTCTGTGTGTGTTGTCTCCCAGTATGCTCAGCTCTTGACACCCCGCCAGACCTCTGTAAACGTAATCTCCTGGAGACAGATCCTAAACCCCACACCCTGCTCTTGTACGAAGGAAGCCGGCCAATAACAACAAATCAACAAGGCCTTAAACCCTAAACCGTAGCCCGAATGTCGAGGCTCCTTCTTTGCACCTTCCTGGTGATTTCGATGCAGCTGGGCTTCGCCATGCTAGAGGCCGCCTCTGAAAAGAATTGTTCCGAGTATTTTAGGGGCCTTAATAATTAGAATAGGTTTGGGGGTATATTATACTATAACTACAATAAGGAACCCCCCAAAATAGTATAGGCAAATATTTTGGGGAGGGGGTTCCTTATAATAGTTATGGTATAATGGGCCCCAAAACCCTACTCTAATTTTTTACGGCCCCTACATTATCCCGTGATGGGCGCCTGAGAGTTTGGGGGCTTATAGTAGAAGCCAGAAAGTTGGAACATCAATATCCTCATGCCCTTAAGGTAGAGTATAGGGGATCCCAGCACAAATCCTCCTAAACCCATGTTCCAACTTTCTGGGGTTCACTGTAGGGGTTTAAAGTTTCAGATTCGGAGCCTGGGTTTGTTTGATTAGTGTCTGGAGTACGTAGGACTGAATTAGAGTCCTCAGGGTTTCGGGTGTCTGACGCTGCTTTAGATATCCAGTTTCAGAATCATTAGGAAGGTTTTGAAGTTAAGGACAAGGGGCCGCTCCTCTGCATTCCCTACCCGACGCATCCGGATAGTCGCTTAGCCCTAAACCCTTAAACCATCTTCGGGATTGGTGCTGTGCCCTGAAAGCATAAGCCCTACACACTTAGCCCTATAGACGAAGTCACATCACAAGCCCCTTGGAAGCCAGAAGCAGCAGCTTAGCGACCGTAATCTCCGAGCAAAAGTATGTTTGCTTGCCATATCATAAGCAAAAGTGTTACCCCCTGTGTTCTGAGACACCCACGCACGAAAGCCTCAAGCCCAACGAGATGATTCCAAAGCATCGGAGAAGGTCGGCTCTGTTCGTGAAGCACATCGCATGACGGCACCTCTGGTGAAAACCCAGTCTAATGCAGGAACCTGATTAAGGAACCCTGGCCCTATAGCCCCCCAACATATTAGGATTCATACAAGGGACCCTAATAAAGGCCCAAGGTTTCTTCATCGGGTTCCTACATTGCGGGTTAAGGGTCCCCAAACCCTGAAAACCCTAAACCTTAAACCTAAACCCCAAACCCTAAACCCTGAACCCTAACAACCTAAACCCTAACCCTAAACCCTAAACCCTAAACCGAAAAACCCTACACCTAAACCCTAAACCCTGAACCCTAACAACCTAAACTCTAACCCTAAACCTAAACCCTCAACCCTAAACCCTAACCCTACACCTAAACCCTAACTAAACCCTAAACCCTGAACCCTAACAACCTCAACCCTAACCCTAACCCTAAACCCTAAACCCTAAACCCTAACCCTACACCTAAACCCTAACCCTAAACCCTGAACCCTAACAACCTAAACCCTAAGCCTAAACCCTAAACCCTCAACCCTCAACCCTAACCCTACACCTAAACCCTAAACCCTCTAACAACAAGGGCTTGAGACCAGGGACTCCGGAGCTTTCCTGGCTTCCCTCTCTGAAACCCGAGGACTCCAAGGACACAAGGAGGGACCCTTAGGGTTTAGGGTTTAGGGTTTAGGGGCTTAATAAGGACCCCTAGGTATAGAACCTTAATATAGCCATTATATTGGCCATTATAGTGTAGGGGTCCCCATTAAGGGTCCCTCCTTTTGCCCTTTGATTGACCCTACCAGAACCCCCAAGGGCCCTTTAGTAGATCCCTTGTGGTCCTTAATAGTGGGTATTTAAGGTATATTCGAGGGTAGTTGGGGGGTCTGGGTAAGCCTTTACCCGTTAAGCCTGTAAACCCTAAACCCCTAAACTCTTGAACCTTAAATCCCCCAAGCCTTAAATCCCCAAGTCCCCAAAACCCTAAACCCCCAAAGCCCTAAACCCTAAATCCCAAAAGTCCTACCTTCTTAAGGATTAAGCTGCACATGCCCCTTCGTAGGATTCTATCGGGTTTAGGGTGTAATGTAGGAACCGGCTTGATTAAGAAACCTTGGGTCTTTATTAGGGCTCTTTATCTGGATACTAATAAGTTGGGGTTATAGGACTAGGGTTTCTTAATCAGTTTCCTACATTAAGCCTTCGAATTTAGGAAGATCTTCTTGGTCGGGTAGGGATGTTGTAGTACCTGGACCTCAAGAAACCTTCCTTTTTACGGTTTCCTTATATAAGTCCCTAAAAAGGTAGGATATTCAGGGTCAGGGTAGAACTAGAGCAAGGAACCTTGAGGAACAGTTTGCGCTACGGGTCTATTGTACTATAGCTAGAATAAGGAACCCTACGGAAGAGGGTTTGAAGTTTTTGTTGTGTTTGAGTTGTTGGCAACATCAAGAATGAGAATCTTTGGCACCTGTGCGATCCGATTATACCCGTTGCATGTACCCAGACCCCCGGGAGGATCTAGAAAGTAGATCCCCTAATTTGGGCCTATACTACTAAGGGTGCTTTATAGGAACCCCCATTAAGGGATCTACTTTTTGGATCCTCCCGGGGGTCTGGGTAGTGTATCCTGCTGCCTCGCTTGTTTTGGCCCATGCACTTACATAGCCCAGCACAGCGTCCCTACTTCGACGGACCCCAGCTTCTTCTTACTGCTCGCGTTGAGGGCTTGGGGGTTATATAATGTATAAGCCCGATATAGAAAAAGGAAAACCCAACACACCCTAAATCCTAAACCGTATATGAACTTGCTCTGCAAGCACTTTCTCTCTGCGCATTGCAAGTAGCTGGACAGCATGAGCCCCCCGTGGAGGGAACTGGAGTATGACCGGTAAGCGGGTTCCGGGTTCACCATCTCTGCGACCCCTGGGGTCAGCAAGAAGGTTGAGGACAACCTGCTCCGCTATCCCATGAGCAGCCTCATGCAAGAAGACTGTGACCAGACGCAAGTTTCCGCGATCTGCGCCGCGAAACGAGCTACTTGCCACAGCGGGCCGGATCAAGCTTGCGGACTTCGGCTTGGAAAACATGCGTTGACAGTCGACGGTCATCGCTATAGAGCGAAGTTCGACCCCAACATGCGGGAGAACTCGCGGTGCGAAAGTGTCAGCGCTGACCTTCACTTGGCCAGCCCGCACATGACCAACTGCACATGCCTCGTTATGAGGAGCATCATCATCAGTCTCGCTGGGGTACCTAAACAAACACCCTAACCCCCGGCCCGACCGGTGCAGAACCTGAAAGACCTGAAATGCTTTAATTATAGAACCCTCTTATAGATCCCTTATAGACCCCTTTAAAGGAGCCCCTTTGAAGAAACCCTAAAATGCTTTAAGGTCTTAGCCAAAAACGTCCTGGACTCCGCTGTATCCTGCCTGGTCTTCGCCGTAGCCTCTGGGCGGGGTCGCTCGCCTGCAGGGGCTGCCACAAACAAATTAGGGTTTATAGGGTTTAGGTGGCTTCGAGTTGGGTGGTTCTGAGGTTGAATTTCTCGGGTGGGCAAGAAGAACGATGCATCGATTTGGGATACGGGTTTAGGGGCGATGGGTTATAGCCTTCAATAATTACCAATATTTTTGTGGGGTTCCTTATTAAAATTATGGTATAGGCTCCGCTTACCTAAATCTTGGGTTACTGGGTTACATATTACATGGGTATAGTAGTAACCTACTACTTATAGGTAACCAGAGCCCTAATCACAGAGACTTACGAAGGCGTGCCGAGCCTCTTGCGACGCACAGTTCCTGAACCCGTCCTCGTCAAGCCATTAAGGCCCTTCTGGGTGGTGGAGAAAATAACATAGGGGCCTTAATACTTCGAATAGGGTTATGGGTCCCATTATACTATAATCTTCATTAATGTAGGAACATGATTAAGAAACCCTGGGCCTATAACCCCCAAATAGTAGGATTCATATAAGGAAGCCTAATAAAGGCCCAAGGTTTCTAAATCAGGTTCCTACATTAAGGAACCCCCAAAATTAATATTGGCAATGATTTAGGCCGCTTAGGCCCCTATATTCGGGAGAAACCACATGCTAATCCTAAGCCGATCTGTTAAGCCGAAGCTTTGCACGATCCTACGCAAAGCCCTGCTGGACCCTTCCGGCCCCATGTTGCCAAAGGACTCTGGGAATCCTCTCTAGTTCTGGACGCCGATGGCTTCAAGATGCATCTGGCCTTTTAAAGGTTACTGTAAAGGATTGCTTTGAGGTGTTCCTTTAGGGATTCCTGCAAAAGGGTTCCTTTCACTGTTCCCTTCAAACTTTCAAGGGTTCAGGGCTCAGGGTTTTTTTGGAAATCAGGGTCCCTAAACCCTAAACCTCGCAGGTCTAGGATATGAGCCTGACAAGGCTCTTCATAGCAGGCTTTTTGCAATAGGGGCCTAAATATTTACCAGTACTATTGTCGGGGTTCCTTATTATATTTAGAGTATACTGGGCCGAAGAACCCTATTCTAATTATTAAGGCCCCTATCTCATAGCATATTTATGGATCCCTTATAGCAACTCTTATAGATCCTTTTAAGGAACCCTATTCTAATGATTAAGGCCCCTATGTTACTTTCAGAGCTCGGCGTTTCGTGCACATGGCTCGAATTGGAAAATCTATGTGGGAGTTTCCGGAAATTAGGGGTACCTTATTTTGGGGTCCTTATAATAAGGATCCTACTATTTAGGATACTATATTAGGGTACCCTATTTTCGGAAACTCCCAAATCTATGTTAGGATCATGGGCAGTGCTCGTCAAGGTCCACCCGAGAAGAGTTGCAGTGTCTTTTCGGGCCCTGTTTCAGAGAGTTGCCTATGAAAAAGCGCAATCCTACGATTATATAGATCGGCGCGAAGGGCTTTTATGATAGAATGACTGTAGATAGTCGCTATCCCCTCATGGGTGTATTGTATACTTACTATACACTACTACAATTACTACAATACGCTGCTGCTTAGATAAAGCATCTTGACCAAAGGACGTTGCATGGCCTTCTGTAGGCTTTTTTTGGCCTTTCGGGTGTCACAGTCAACCTAGGAAGGAAGTTCTTTGAATTAGGGTTGTGCGAGACACTTGTGTAGTGCCCTGGCAATCTGGCTCCTACCTACCGATCTTGAGCTGGAAAGGCCATGCATTGCTCATGGCCGTACTGAGCATGCTGCATTGATTCTAGAGTGTGGCTGTGCTCCGGCAGGGTTTGTCCTACACTCGAACCCTACCACGAAGCATTGACCTGTAGACCTTAAACCCCCAAGCCCAAAGCCCTACAGGCTTGTCAAGTTCCAAGGTACGACATGCAGCTCTACCATTGGGCCTTCTGCGCGACTTGCGTTTTGGCAAGCATTCACATGTTGATGCTTTTTCTCTGCTCTTTGCTTGGCTTGGGTTTGTGGACAAGGGTCCACGATTAACTCTTCCGCAAGCCCTCCGGCCAGGGTTGCAATCAGGCTTAATCGATCAAGGCAAGCACAGCAGCTTTGGTTGGGTTCGCGTTACCGAATGTAATCTAAGTTAACATAATAGGGGTCTAGAGTAATTAGTATGGTTGTGGCTTCAATGGAGTCTGGAGGACAGTAAGAATAAGGACTGGGTCCGGAGCTTCTAGGCGGAAGTAAACGAATCATGCTTTACATAAACACCCGAAAGGAGTTCAAGCGAGGTGCTCCCTAACTAGTAGGGTGTTTGCTTTAAGGACCCTAAAACAGGCATGTCCTGGATCGTAGGAGCCGGGGAGATCTTCACTCTTTTCCTGTGCAGTGTGCTCAGCCAAACCACGGAAATCTCAAGTGCAAAGACCCGCGGCCCCGGTAAGACCCTAGATGAGATGTGAGATCAGTTTACAGTGGTTCGATTATTGTGAACCGCAGAAAGTTGGAACATGGATTAAGGCTGACCAGCACTGAGGATATTCATGTTCCAACTTTCTGGCTTCTACTTCAATGGGCAGTACATTGTATAACATTTTACATCTATAATTAACTGAAATGGGCTTTTTGGGATCAGCGCCACCTAGCCATGATGTTGTTTGCAACGGTAGACTTCGTATCATGATCTTCATTCCGTGCTGGATGAGGGAACACTGGTGGATCCTTCCACGGGTTTCTTGGGTAGTCCGGATCAGCCCCCTCTTGCCGTGTGCCGATCACACCAGGCGTCACCATCTGCAGCGGCTCCATGGCGGAGCGAACTCACATCATAGGCCTGGTGCTCTTTAAGGGAACGTACTGTAATAATGCTATAATGTACTATAATGTTACTATCATGATACTATAATGTACTATAATAGGCCTGGTGCTCTTGGAGACTGTGCGGTTTTTACAAGTTCCGAAGGCTCCGGGAATTGTTGTTATTGATGAAGAGATTCTTCACATCATAAGACGTGCAGACTGCACAATGAGTAGCACCTTCATTATTTCTTAAAGATAAAGTTTTCGCAACCCACCACCCCCTCCCCCCCCCGCACTCCCATGTTGCAGCCTTCAAGGACACCAGCGAACGGCCCGAAACCCCAAACCCGATGCCCGACAACCCGGAAGCCCTCAAGCCCGAATGTAAATCCTGAGGTGGAATCTACATTCAGTGATGTTGCTGGGTCCTGGCTTTTGGTGTAAGACTGCTTTGCTGAATACAGCCTCAGATTCTGCTTGGATGCTTTAGAACCCAGTCAAAGGCTCAATTGTTCTAGCTCGACGGCAGACTTTTCAGTGCTGTTTCGTATGTTCTTCGGCTACGGTCTCAAATCGAGTTCCTTGGGTGCAAATTTGACCCGGCTGCGGAGGCCCTAAGATATGAGAGCAATACAGGGGCCTTAATAATAAGGATAGGGTGCTGGGGCATATTACATTACTGTTGCAATGAGGCACCCCAAAATTCTTTGAGCCCCTTTACTATGTAAGCTTTAACCTGCCGGACGTACTGGCAAACCAAACCAGGACATTCCAACAACCCATGGCCCAAGAGCATTCCCCAAGCTAGAAAGGGATGTTTTGAGAATGGTATGAGGAGTACTTCCCATTAATCAATCATGAGAGGTATCAGGTTACCTAATTTCTGACATCATGTACGGTTCTTGGCATGTGGTAAGGACCATCTTTCTGATCATGCGGTCTTGTGGTGTCTAGACGATTTTCAGACCCAACGCCCTGAAGGCTACCTCACGCATGCCTCGCTGATGGCGGGTCTCATATTCCCCCCGATCGCCGAAGCAGCATCTCGCCATCATGCGTGCCCATTGTTTTCCGAGACGAAGCGTGGCAGGAACCGTCTTGCTGGTGAACTACATACTGGCCACAGTGCACTAGTCACTAGTCGTCGTAGCATTCTGAGAAGGAGTACTGTAGCAGGAGTAATACTTGGCGGCGTCGTCGTTGCAGTAAGGCGAGGCCATATCATAGGTAATGAAGGCCATCTTTTCGCTACGTTTGGACACCAGCATGCTGCTGATCATCGTCGTGCAACCTGAAAGGCCTGCAATCGGAAGCTCTAGTGGTGTATGTCGCAGGACAAACCTAAGCGAAGGATTGGCCGGGCTTTGTAGGTTAAGCCAACACAACATAATGTAGGGGCCTTAATAGCTATAGATTATGGTTTTGGGGGTTTTATTATAAGCTATAGTATAATATACCGCTAAACCCAATTCCCTACTGTAATGGTAAGGCCCCCATATTATCTACTTGCACAGTCCTGTTGTTAGCTTCGGTTCTGCACCCAGACCACATAGCCTTCGCGCAGAACTTTCCGCTGACATGCGAACCTTAACTCTGCACGTTCAAGCCTTCCTTAGAAGGAAAGTATATGTTGAATCTATGGACGTCTAGGGTTCTTCGGGTTCAAGCGGGCTCAGTGATGAGCATTTTGTTTCGCCCTCCGAGGTCTGGGGGCGTGACACAGGCTCCTCGCGGGATGTCTGAGGGATGTGGAGATTGTTGTTGTGATGCTGTCGCAGGTTGCGAGTTGCACATTGAGGTTGGTTGAACAGATGAACATTGGGGACTCAGTAGACCAAAATGTTATTCAGCTGACGTGTTTTGATTTGGATCCTAAGGAGGAATTTTCCTAAAACCCTAAAACCCTAAAACCCCAATCCCTAAACCCTAATTCTTGAGAGTCTTGTAAAGAGCTCTCGGGCCTTAAGTCCGCGTAGCCCTGCCTGAAGCCAGGCCTGAACCCCTTGTCCCTGGCTGCAGACCCAGACCGGGTTTAGGTTTAGGATTTCCTCCTCCTCTGATCATAGTTATCGCTCCTACCTGTTACCTTCGGGGCTGGGTAGGCAAACCTTCACCTTCCGGCCGGTATAGAGCCCTACCACAATTGACAGGTCACCTCCTCGTGCCTGTTGCTGCCACTGCTACGGTAATGATGAGTTGATACTGTCAGTGTTTAGGGTTTATAGAGGCCTTCTAAGGGTTGTGAGGTTTAGCGTTTAGGGTTTAGGGTTTAGGGCTGATTGTGTTTCTTCCTGGACTGCCGGCCCCCACCCCCGGCACCTATCGTCCTTTGCTTAGTAAGCAGGACCGCAGGTGGGGATATAGTTAGATATATACACAATTTTAGCTATGGTTACCGTACTTACAACTACTCACCAAGTCCCCTGATCCCTTTCTGTTCCACTCTAAAACCCTAGACCCCATAAAGACCCTGTAAAGCCTTTTAAATATCCATAAAGCCATAAGACTACGTACTCAGTCCCGTCCCCTGATCCTTTAAGTAGCGTCTTGCCGGCCTAAACCCATCATAACACAGGCTTCATGAGGAAGGTCATGATGGACATCATGCAGAAGGACAGCGGGGACGCCTAGGCAAGACATTTACTACCATTGTAGGAACCCCTGTAGTAACCCTTGCAGTGATGCTAGGAGTCAACCTCATAGTAACTCTATCGGATGGCAAGATTATGCAGGTTAGGGTTGCAAGAAGCCTAAAGGGTTATGCATTTGATGTGTGTGGGTTTGTTTAATGCTAAGGGGTGCCAGGGCCAAATGCTAAAAGATTTTGCGATTAAAGGTCTTATAATCCAAATCTTGCTTTGAACGGTTCAGCCACAGGACTACTACTACCACGACTGCGCTGGAAGCGGTGTCGTTCATTTGGTAGGCCTGATGACAAGCCTTGACTCTGGACTTACGCACGCAGAAAACCCTTGGCAGCCGCATAGCGCCCTAAAGCCCTACCTGGAGGTTCATACCCTACCCTTCTTTAGGGTACCTACTTTTCTAGATAATGGATATGCTAATCATAAAACTAGATACCGCAAAAGAGGGGTAGGGTATGATCCACTCTATAGGTACATCATACACCTATTCCCAAATCTCCGGAAGACCTTCTAAGAAAGAGCCCACGGAACCTGATCTTCCGGGCTCTCGGAGGACGCTTCGGGTTGCCCTAAGATCTGTTCAGGACTTGTGTCACTCACTACCTTAGTCTTACAAGACGTTTGTTTCTCATCTTCTGTAGTCCTGTTCGGCTTTTGGGTGATACATGGCGGTTTAGGATTTAGGGTTTGGGGTTTTGGGTTTTGGTTTAGTGGTTTCTGGTGTGTTGGACTCAAGACTTGCATGTTCCGCGGGTTGAAACTGTTAAATCAAGCTTTAGAAAGGCTCCTGCTTCTGCAGGCTTCCATGCAAGTAGTATAGGGTTCAAAATAATTAGTGCAACTATTCCCTCTTAGCTCAGCGAAAATAGTATATATCATACTCCCCATGCCTCGTTATGATAGCTCTTATGCTATGCAGTCCGATGTTGGACCCCCATCTGGGTTTTGCCCAGGAACAGCAAGTCTAATATCATTTTTTCTTGCAGATCCCGTATGAAGGGCTCGTACGAATTTAAGACTGTTTTTCCTTACGCTCTGTAGATGCCAGCACCGCCGCGGACGCTTCCGAATCGTAAGCTCCCAAAGCTGAGGGACCAAGCTTTTGCCCTACGTGCCAGGTTGATTGTTCTTTAAACCCAAAGACTTTGAGCCAAAACCTTACTTCGCACCCATAAAAGGCCTCGTCATCCCAAAACCCGATACTAGGCGCTGAACCCTAAACCCTTAATGTAGCAGCCTAAATAATCACCTATACTATACTATTTTGGGGGTTCCTTATAGTTATAGTAGTTATAGTATAATGGGCCCCACAACCGTATTCTAATTATTCAGGCCCTATTAAACCCTATAAACCAAACCCCTAAACCCCTAAACCCCTAAACCCCTAAACCCCTAAACCCTAAGCCCTAAACTGCTACACCCTATACCCTGAAACCCTAGACCCCCACCCCGAAGCCTAGATCGGAAGAGCGTCGTGTAGGGAAAGAGTGTAGATCTCGGTGGTCGCCGTATCANGCCCCTCCAAAAAAAAAAAAAGCAGCCGCAGGGGGCACAGCGGCTCTGGCTGGGAATCTCCTCCTGGGCCGGCGCATCATGCGCTCAGACGAGCAGCTCGGGCTCGGGGGTTCCGGGACTTGGAGGTTCATGGGTAGTTATAAGTAGGGTCATTTTTTGGAGGTTAAGGGGTAGTTATAAGTAGGGTTTTTTTGTCCCCTAATATGGGTTATAAGTAGAGTTACCCTACTTATAACCCTACTTCTACCTACCCTAAACCCTATCGAACCCTTAAAGGAACCTTAAACCCCTTATAACCCTACTCATAACTACCCTAAACCCTGTAGAACCCTTTATGGAACCCTATAGACCCCTTATAACCCTACTTAAGCCAGGTCGGACCCTGAGTCCCTGGTCTAAAGGGATTTGGTTTTTAGAGGGTTTAGGGGTTAGGGTTTAGGGGTTAGGAGTTAGGGTTTAGAGTTTAAGGTTTTGGGTTTAGGTTTAGGGTTTAGGGTTTGGGTTTAGGGTTTAGGGTTTAAGGTTTAAGGTTTAGGGTTTAGGTTTAGGGTTAGGGTTTAGGGGTTCTGCGAGGCTTGAGGAAGACTTCTATATAGGAGGCTTCTAGATGGCTTCTGGCAGCGCAGGCTCTGGGGAGGATTCGGTAAGGGTTCTTTGACTGGGCTTTGGAGTACCATACTTTAATACTTTTTTTCTTAAAGGAACCCTTATGAAATAAAAGTTTATACTTTTTTCTCCCTGGTTACTTAAAAGCCCAGTTGAGGGTTTGATAGGGGTTCGATAGGGAATCTAGGAGGGTTGCACAAGGGCTCTACAAAGGTCGAGGAAGAGTTCTTGGTGGGTTCTTTTTGGGTTGAGGCAGAGTTGTAGGAGGGTTCCAGAAGGGTACTTTCAAGGTTTCTGAGTGATCTGGGATGATCCAGCCTTTGACGATAGCATCCGTTCGGGGGTCGTGGGGCTTAGGCTGAAAAAGAGGCTTGGCTTATTGCCACATTCAAGGCATGGCGCAGTTCACGGATTTCTGTCGCTACGATTTCAAGTTTCAATCTCCCGATACCCCAGAGCTCTTGGCTTGTTTCCGAGTTTTGACTCGTTTTGTTTGTGTCTTCTGGTTCCTGCGACGCTTTCCAGTCTGACGCTCTAAACTCCCTGACTGAAGCGTCGAAGTCCCAGATCCAAAGCCATGAATGAAACCCCCAAGGAAGACAAACAACAGAAGTCCTAAAGATCAACAGTGCATCAGAAACCCAGTGCCCCCCCCCCCCACAACAAAAACACATCATGCCTCTGACTTGCAAGGGCAGAGCATGGAGAGTTGCTAGAGCAGCTCGCCTCGGAGAATAAGCTGAAGGACTGCTCCTCTCTCGTGCTTCTTCTTGTCTACAGTTTCGGAGCTTAGGCTGCTGGGGTTTGAACTGCTTCGGGCTTGAGGGTAGTTTGTTCAGGGGTCTAGGGGTTCGAGATACGGTAATTGAGGCTGGCAGTTCAGGGGTTTCCGGTGCCGGGGATATATCGTTCGCGGTTTTGCCTTGACAGCTCTTCTTCGTACGCGCTCATGTAACTGCGCACCCAGAGACACAACTTCATGTAACATAGAGTAAATAAAGCCTGAACCCGAACCCGCAAACCCTAAACTGCTATGAGGCACCTAAATTCGTAAACCCTCAGCTCAAACCGAAGCCCAAAACCCAGAACCCACGTAGAAGCCCTCATAGAGACCCATCGAATCCCCAAAAGAGCCATCACTGTCAGCCCGAGACCGAAACCCCTAAAGCCCTGAAGCCTCCCTAAACCCTAAACCCTAAAACCCTAAACCCTGCCGAAACCCTAATCCCTACTTGAAGGGGCAGGGGACTTAGTAAGTAGGTTATAAGTACAGTTCTAAGTGCCCTAAATGGAGTTACCCTAATTATAACCCTACTTACAACCAACTTACTAAGTCCCCTGCCCCTTCAAGTAAACCCTAAACCCTAAACCCTCCCTAAGCTCTAAAGCCGACTCTGGAGGATCCGGAGAATCCTCGCTCCGAGCAAGAATTCCTGGAGTCGCGGAGGCACGGGATATAGTCATTAACGGGTTCCATTGGGTTTCAATGGTAGCAATGGCCATTAAGCACTACTGCATTATGTATATATATATATATATATATATATATTTGTGTATTTATATTTTATATTTATTTATACACATATATCAGTCTGGAGGTTCTATATATATATATATATATGATATATATATATATATATATATATATATATGATATATATATATATACATTTTGTTACTGCTGACTGATGCTGATACTTGCCTTTTGTCTTGCAGGCCGAGCGGCGAGCTGAGCCCACCGGGAGCCGGTCCTGTAGCTTGGCGATCTGCAGTTTCAAGCAGAGAGAGCTCGTCTCATGCAGTTCGGAGAAGTGCCTCTTCAAGGGTTCAGAGTTACCGGTTTAGGGTTTGTGGGCCCCTTATTTAAAGCACCGAAAAATTACCAGAGGCACCCCTGTCAGGCACCCTGTCTCTGTTCACGTCACATTTCCGGTCTAGACGGTCTCGGCACCTGGCAACCAGCACAGCAAACAGCGGAGGCGTGTTAAAGGTACGACAGGTACGATTTCGGATTCAAGGCACAGGACAAGCATTGAACTTGATACCTGGCAAAAACTCACGAAAGAACTGCTGTGGAGAGTATTATCCCTCATCCAGAAGAACCTTAAGCCATAAGCCCTACACCGTCACATCCCGCATCCGGAACAGCGCATCTAAACCTTGAGCACTAAACCACCTGTGTCCGAAACACAATGGTTGCTGGTTGTTGAAACTCTCGTGTTCTGCATAAGAACGAAAAAGTCTGAGTATACTAATGAGTATCTTTACTAGTAGTATTCGTAATGACAACAACTGCAGCAAGAGGTCTCAATGCAGTAGTCACTAAGTCGCAAAATGCAATAATGGAAATACACATACAATATACATCCCCTAAGTCTCCTTCTTCCTATGCCCCCATACCCCTGAATCCAACCACCCTTTTGCCCGAAAAGCTGCAAATAACTCCCTACGAAACCCTTCCGAACCCTCTAAAAATAATAAGTCTCTTTCCAAGTCTCGCTGGCTGCGCCGATTCGACAACGCGGAGCGCGACAAGAGGGAGTTCCAGCCCTGTAACTACCTGCAGGCAAGGGAGAAGAACTGTCTTAACGAACTTGCATGTAATGTTCTTGTCATGCTCAATGGAGGGTTTGGGGTGGCTCTTCGCCCTTGGGGCTTTTAGAGTTCAGCTGCTTGGATTTTAAATAGAAGTGTTTGTTTTGAGGGTATATCAGGACGTCTGGGAACGGTATTGTGCGAGTCTTGGTACTTTACACTTGCGTTTCGGTTACATTACAACGTACAGTTAATCTACTGATTACAGGGCGGTGCCATACGTAGTTGATCAGCCCTTTATTGAATGGGTCAAGGACCTGCCGTGCCATGTAGCCTCGGCATCAAGCCACCATTACAATGGCGTGTAACCATACCTTCAGCTACGTAGAAGCCTAATTACTTGTTGCCCCAAAGACCCTAACCGCACTAACTTGAAAACCGCCGTACCAACGGAAGAAACTCCATATCTTTGTCGTTGTATCCGCAACCCCAGGATTGAGGGTTTGGGCAGCTTCAGGGTTTGCCTGGGGTTTCACCGGTAAGGTACCAATGCTGCTCTGATGGGATGATAATGATAAGGGGCTTGAACAATTGGAAAAGGCTGCGGGCTATGTTATTCTAGTATTGCTTGTCATGCAGAATCCTGTACTGATCCCGAATTCCCAAATCAACATCCACTCTCTTCAGTCGTCACTGACGATTATGGGGTGTAGGGTCTACAAAGGTCATAGGTTCTAGGGGTTAGAGCCGCTTATGCTGACTTCCGACATGCGACATCCGAGCCAACGCATATTGACTCAAGGTCCATAAACCAAAGCGAGAGAGGCCCAAACCCAAAACCCCCAAGTGCCAACAGCCTTCGCTGGGACAGAACATCACGGCCAGAGTGTGCGAAACTCACCTGATCAAAGTCAGAAACCTGGAAGCGCACATGGCTGGACTTCTTTATGCGCAGCCGTCACGAAATGCCGAGACCCCAAACCTTGAAGAGCATCCGAACTGAGAGGGCTAGGTCCATTGGAAGAGCAGAAGGCCAGCCGTAAGACTGCAACATAGACTACTGCATAAACCTGATTAAGAAGCCTCTATATGATTTATTGTTTTGGTGTTCTAGGGCCAGGTTTTCTGAATCAGGTTACTACATTACACGGGTACGGGGTGCCTTAATCCCTAGAAATCCTGTAACCTTACGGTTCTATGAACCCTGCACTCTAAACTGGCTCTAAACTCTAAACCCTTTGCCGAAAATTCTAGGCCTAGGCCCCAAACCCTAGACTCTAAAGCCCTACAGTGGCCACCATAGGCCCCCACCATATCCCTATGAAAGGTGATATAAATCCTGCATTACCTTAATGGCCCTAGACTATGGGAAGTATGGTATGTTCCTTATTATGGGTAATGCAGGATTTGTATCATCAACCGTAGGAGCCTAAATAATCTCCAATACTATTCTTACACTTATAGTATATATACCTCCAAACCCTATTCTAATCATTAAGGCCCCTACATAATGGACCCCTACTATAGATCCCTTATAGACCCCTTTAAAGAAACCCTTTAAAGGAACCCTATTCTAATCATTAAGGCCCCTATATTACAGTACCCTTATAGATCCCTTATAGTAACCCTTATAGGCCCCTTTAAAGAAAGGAACCCTAGTCTAATCATTAAGGCCCCTATACTATAGAACTCTGTTATAGATCCCTTTAAGGGAGCCCTTTAAAGGAGCCCTATTCTAATTATTAAGGCCCCTAAACCCTAAACCCTAGACCCCCTATATTATCCCTATGAAAGGTGATGGGTATGTTCTAGTATATATACCTCCAAACCCTATTCTAATCATTAAACCCTAAACCCTAAACCCCTAAACCCTAAACCCTAAACCCTATATTCTCCCTATGAAAGGTGATGGGTATGTTCATCCTCTGGGTTGGTTGGTACGGCCGCTGCGGCAGCAGAAGCTACACCGCGTTCTTGTCGAGGGTTTTTGTTTGTCAAACTTTGTCTCAACAATATCAGTATATGTATGTATAGACACACATATATATATGTACACATATATAAATATAGATACAGATATATATATATATATTTGTATATAGATATGAATAACCCTAAACGGTTTAAGAACCCTAGGGCTTTGTCGAGCCTTGTCTCAACATGGTATGTGTGTTTAGGGTTTAGGGTTACGTTTGTAGAAGGGTCCTTCATCAATGCAGCCAAGGACTTTCCCTTATGCTCGGGATCTTGCTATTCGGGATCTGACATATCATACATATATATATATAATTAGTATGTGTATATATATGCTATGTATATGTATGATATATATACATACATACATATTACATATACTTCTTTACACTTCAAGGTTTAGAAGCTTGGGAGCTATCGGCTTTAGGAGCCAAGACGGTGAGGTGTGAATCATTCTGCAAGTTCAGGGTCTCTGTACGGTTCAAGAAAGCATTCTTCGCTCTTACAGTGCAACGCCCTTACTGTTTTAATCTTCGACTGACTAGTTGAGCAATTAATCTGGCTTCCCGGTGAAACTGCATGCGTGATCGTGCATGCGTGTATTTTCGCATATGTGCGAATGTTTGCCTGCCTGACTGCCGCTGTATATGTATGCATCAAGCCAAGGCTAACACAGCCTTAAAACGCCAAAGCCCCTAAAGCCCTAAACCCCCTAAGTAAAGCCATAATCATAATCACCAATTTGGAAGCATCACCTGAGTCAGCCTCTCGTTGTTCGACCAGCGCCTTTGCGAAAAGGGTTGCTGAGTACACACATGACAGGGCAATCTTGACAGATGTTGGTGATGAAGCCATTTGGCAAATCGTGCTGCCATTGTGGGGCGTGCTGTCCTACCAAATTCTCTCTTTTGCACGCCCAACGACCCAGCGAAAGTTTGCAACAGTGATGACTAACCAGTGCAAGTCATCCGGTGTATGCCGAGTAGAGCTGCCTGTGCTGAGGTCGGCATTTGTTGATCCAGAATATATCTTGGGAAATGCGAAAAGCGCCGACACTGGCCCCTGCAGACAACGTTAAGCCCTTAAATTAACGCCCAACAATGCAGTGCCACATGGAGCTGCACAGACGAATAGGCAGCACCCCAAATACTACTTTTTCGATACCTTCAGATCTCGCGAGGCACATGCCCCTAGACACGAAACCCCAAAGCCGAAAGCCCTGCAGCCCTAATCCCTAAGACGAGCAAGTCCTAAAGCTCCAGCACCACAAATGCCCTACACCTTTTGGAGCGCTAAAGCTTGTAGGTCATTCTAATGCGCGCTACTTGGAGGTTCATGGGTACTTACAAGTAGGGTTATAAGTAGGGTAGCTATACGTATAACCCATGTTAATGGATTTATAGTCCCACTGATAACTACCCCTGAACCTCCAAGTAATGTGTCTGCACCCGTCCCAGGCTTCAATACCGGTGGAAGCCTGTCAGCCAGCAGGGGAGGCGCTATCCTTTGTTGCATGGTTAGGTTTAGGGTTTGGGGTTATAGGGTTTGGGGTTTAGGCTTTGGGGTTTTAGGGTTTAGGGTTTTAGGGTTTAGGGTTGGGGTTTAGGGTTTAGGGTGTTAGGTTGAGAGTTTAGGGTTTTAGGGTCTGGGGTTTAGGGTTGGGGGTTTAGGTTTTTCGGGCTCGCAGGATCCAAACTCTGCAGCCCTGCGACTCTGCGACCCCGCCGCCCGAAGCAAGCTGGGTTTTGTCACGATTTAATATAGGGGCCTAAATATTTACCAATACTATTTTTGGGGGTTCCTTGTTAGTTATAATTCTAGTATACTGGGCACCAAAACCCTATTCTAATCATTAAGGCCCCTATCTCATAGAATATTATGCAACCCTTATAGATCCTTTTAAGGAACCCTATTCTAATGATTAAGGCCCCTATATTATGTCAGCCGATGCAGGGCTTATCCTGGAGGCCCCAAGCTGTATAACTTCCAGGCTACGGGTGTTTGGGGGGCCTGGGACCTCCCTTACTGGGGGTTCCTATAAAGTACCCTTAGTAGTATAGGGCCCCAAATTAGGGGATCTACTTTCTAGATCCTCCCGGGGGTCTGGGAAGCCCCGAGAAATTCAACGTTGCCACACAGAGCACCTGAAATGTGTGGATGCGGAAAATGCACACCCTGAAGCCTCAGCCCTAAACCTTAAACCCTATTCACAGGTGCCCACTCTGCTGGACTCGTCGCCTGGAACACCACCATTGCCGCTGCTGCCGGGGGGTTCGGTTCGTACCTCTACCTCTATGGCCACGAAGCCGCAAAGAAGGGCTTTGCCTGCTCCATGTTGGTATTGGTAATAGTAGCAGTATTACTGCAGTATTGTTAATATCAGTGCTAATGTGAGTTTCAGCATCAGCATCAGTAGTACTTGTTTTGGCTAAAAGAGATTCTGGGCTTACAGGGCGAGAAGTAAACCAAAGCTGGAACCCAAGGCATAGCTGTATTTTCCTGTACAGTCCTTGGGTCCCTGGGGTGTGGTGGCCTGATTAGGCCACCATGTTCAATGCATACTTGGAGGTTCAGGGGTAAGTTATAAATCCCCCAATATGGGTTATAAGTATAGTTACCCTACTTATAACCCTACTTATAACTACCCATGAACCTCCAAGTAGTGCTTGACGGTTAAGGCTTTGACGCTTGATTTGGAGCGGCAAGGTGCATCGAGTTGCTCATCGAGCTGGTGGGTTAGTAAACATGCCACTTCAGGGCACGTGCATTACCTTGCAATGGTGCTGGCTCAGCTTGACTCTATGCTTGTCAAGTCATCGTTCTACATTAACTTGGTTCTAGGGTTTTTTGTAAGATTATGGTTGGGATCCGACAATGCAATATAGTAGCTCAATAGTAAAATAGACAAAAAAGATATTACAGTCGAGGGCCGAACAGAGAGGTGTGAATATTTACTCATAGTATGCCGTTATCGTCCATAACTAATCCTACGAGGATACCTCACAAATTCTTAAGGCACCTATACATCGGATGGTGCTGTGTTGCTCGGAAGAGAGAGCTTGTTTAGGAAACAAACCTACACGTTACAGTGTGTTTGAACCCACTTTGGTTGTTAACTTTCTTGCGGGCTTGCGTTTAGGGGTATAAGAAGTGTTCTGAACCTCTTTTCAGGGCCTTGAACGCCATAACTGTGTTGAGTCTGCTGCCCTAAACCCTAAACCCTAAACCCCCCGGACGTTCTGGACTCCTTAGGGCGGACGGAAAAAGGCGTTCAAAAAAAAAAAGCGGCCCCACACTTTGGTCAGAATTCTGCAATGCCCAGACAACGTACCCCCGAAAGCTGAGCTGCAAGGGAGAGCATAGGATCACTTCATGAGCTGGACTACACTGTAATATGGGATATTTGTTTCTTATGTTTACAAGCATGTGTATATATATATATATATAGAGAGAGGCATGCATATGCATATATTGTATATACATATATATATATAAGCATATAAACATCTGTACATGTAGTATGCATTCATACTTATGCATATATATATATATATATATATATATTGGCTTATACACTCAATGAAGGAAGCCTTAAGGCCCTTAAGGATGCTCCAGAGCTCAGATTCCGAGGCTTTCACCTGAATTTGGATATCGGCTTCCTGTGCAATGGGATGCTCAGTGGCCTCGTGTCGATCACAGCTTGCTGTGATGCCCGGGGTCCCAGCCAGAGCTTAGCTTGGGGGCTTTAGAGTTTAAGGTTTAGGCTTTTAGCCTTCAGGGTGATCAGTTTCTACTCCTGCCAACATGTTCGCGAATCATAGCACGATCACAAACATTCCGTCTTGTTGATCAGTGGTCAGTTGTATATGTGTTGTTATTACGATGATACTTGCCGCCGCTATGGCATGAGAAGCCTTATTCTGGTTTTTATGAATATTACTTGCTAAGCCCTACTACTAATATTCGGGTTACCCCTCATTACCTTGCTCATGATTACAACTATTATTCTCTTAATGTCAGCATTGTCATCGTCATAGGTGTGTAGTAGTCGTCGTCGTGGTCGCAGTTGCAGTAGCAGTAGCAGTGGCAGTAGCAGTAGCAGTAGTAGTAGTAGTAGAAGAAGAAGTAGTAGTAGTAGTAATTGTTGTTGTTGTTGTAGTTGTTGTTGTTGCTGCTGTCGTGGTAGTATAAGTAGCAGCAGCAACAGTCAGCTGAGGAGCGGCTGCGGGCAGCCATTCGTTTGATCTGAAAAATGTTGGGTTTCGGGTTCCAGTCTTTAGGTTTGTAGCGTTCCTTGCTGTAGGAGTGTCTAGGATTGAGAGTTTAGGCTATTTTTAGGGTTTCGGTAGTACGGTGTCTTTCGGATTTAGGGTTATTTGGTACTTTGGGTTGAGGTTTTAGGGTATACACTATAGTGTCTTTACGGTTAGGGGCTAGTTGGAAGTTTCGGAAGTCGGTGTACCGTATTGGAGTCCGCTGTATCCAAAGAGTTGTCCTGCAAATGCTTCAGCCCCGGCATGCCGCGCCCCTAGAGTCCCGCAACTACTTGGAGGGGCAGGGGACTTAGTAAGTCGTTTATAAGTAGGGCTATAATTGCGGTAACTCCATTTAGGGTACTTATAAGTCTACTTATAACCTACTTTCTAAGTCCCCTGCCCCTCCAAGTATAGTTTGTTCTATCGCTCTATCAGTCTGTTTGTCGATCGATCTGCCTAGCTATATTATCCATCTATCTATTTATCTGTCGGTCTATATATCGATGTAGCTATCCATTGATGTGTCGATCTATCCTTCTGTCTATCTATCGATCTATCTTCCAATCTATGTATCGATGTAGCTATTTATCTTTCTATCGTTGTACGCACCAGGCATACACAGTACTGACGTCGGTAAAAACATATGCGCCTGTTGCGCACGCATGTGGTTTTGTTCAAACGCTGTGCCTCGGCAGGTCGCACAGCCCTTGGCATCCTTGCACCGGAGCTGCAATGAGAGATTCAGGGCCCTAAGCCCTAAACCCCTAGGCCCGTAATTAAACTCTAAACCCTCAACCCCTACACCCCTTAAACCCTAAACCCTAAACCCCTAACCCTAACACCTAGACCCCTAAACCCTAAACCCTACAAGGTGATCTTCCGGGTTTCCGGCTGTTGAGCTTTCTTTTCGCAAGGTCACGGGCGTCGTCCCTTACAGGGCTTCTAGAGGTCTCCCTTTAACAAATCCTATAAACCCTAATTCCTTAACAAGAACCCTAGACCCCTTATGGTTCCCTTTAAGGACCCCTAAACCCTAATTCCTTAACAAGAACCCTAAGCCCTAGACCCTATAGACCCCTTATGGTTCCCTTTAAGGACCCCTAAACCCTGGTCCCTCTACGTTTGTCTCTGCAGGTTCTCGAGAGGTTTCGCTTCGGGGTTTAGGGTTAGTAGAGGGGGTCTTGTCGAACAGTCAGTACCCGGAGGCTCCATGGTAGTTGCTTTTTGGGAAAACCTTATAGGTTTCTAAATAGGAACCCCCAAAAAGGAACTACCATGGAGCCGTAGGGTAATGGTATCCCGACAATGTAGTCCAGATACTATCAAACACGATCGGAGTCACTTTCATACAATGATTATATACCCCCACAAACGGCCTCTACATTGGATGAAATAATTGTCAGCCGCTATTGATCCCTCCGGCCCAAAATACGTGGCCGCCGAGGATCATCGGCCTCATCTCTGGCGCTGTCATCTACCCTACAGCGTCTTCCCTGATGCGACGGCGGCGCACCTTGGTCTGACAGATCTGAACAGCAACAAGGTTCATGAATGCAGTCGTCGTCGTCGTCGTGCTGCTGCTGTCTCCCACTCCTACTCTTACTCGTACTCCTCCCACTCCTACTCGTTACTCCTTTTCCCACTTGTACTCCTACCGCTGCAACCGCCACTGCTCTTACTCCTGCTGCTACTACTGCGACTAGGACGACTACGCCTACAACAACTACCGCTGCTACTGCTAATGCTAACGCCGGCTATACCACCCCTGGCCCACCTCATCCCTAGACCTCCCATCGTCAGACATGAAAAGCCACAGATGGGTGGTCCTCTAATTTCGGATCCCGTGTTGGGTTCTTTGAGAAGGGTGCCGTACTTTTGTTGGGGCAAAGGGTCCCTCACTGAGAGAGCTACCCACATATCTAACATGGGTTTTCTTCGTTGGCTAGGTTGTTCATACTTAGACTCCCCAACCACCCTCTAATATACCTTAAAAATTACCCGCTATTAAGGACCATAAGGGCTCCATTAAAGGGTCATTGGGGGGTCCTTTCCGAAAATTAGGAGTACCCTATTTTGGGGTCCTGATAATAAGGATCCTACCATTTAGGGTAATAGATTAGTGTCCCCTATTTTCGGAAACCCCCATTTCGTGTTTCTCGGGCTTGGTTGCAGGGTTCAGAGCCATGGAACTGAGTTCCCTGGAACTCCAACTCATAGCACCTGAAAGGCTCCAGAATGCCCTTGAAACTGAAATATAGAACAACAGTAAGACTCATCAGAGTCATAACAAATCTCAAAAACAGTGACAAAACAGTGGTAAAACATAAAGAGCCGTAGAAATCATATGAAGCGTAGTCATAGTTACAGCACATATATTTGCCATTTCTCAGGTCTGGACGATCCAGTGGATGCGGTGTCGGCCCCAGCAGAAGCAGGGAGCTAAACCCTAAACCCTAAACCTAAACCCTAAACCCTAATTCGTGGCCAACCTCATTAAGTCCCTGGACCTCAGCGGCGGCATCGGACTTCCCATTTGGGAGTTTCCGAAAATTAGGGGTACCGAAATTTTTTTGGGGGGGGTCCTGTTTATAAGGATAGGAAAGTTGAGGCTTTTGTGGGAGTTTCCGAACATAGGGGTACCTCATTTTGGGGTCCCTAGAATAAGGATCCTACTATTTAGGGTACTATATTAGGGTCCCCTATTTTCGGAAACTCCCATTTCGTGGATTTTGCAGAAACCCCAAGCCCCCAGCCCCGAACCCCAGGTGGAGCCCCCCAGCCCTGAACCGTAAGCCCTAATCGACCCAAACCAAAGACTTCTGGCGTCAGGGGGTGAGCTCCCAACCAGCCGTAATGTAGGAATCGGGATATCTCCGAGAAGTACATAGTCCTGTATAGTTCTTTTGTACTATACTCCGAAACCCATTTGACAATAGTTTCAGGCCACTAGATTATGTTTTGTGACTTCCGATTGAGGCCCAAACCCCTAGAGCCTGAAACAGTTGTACCCAACCAGAAAAATTGCACCCCGACCCCTCACACCTACAATCTCTCGAATCCTGCCATGCTCCGGACCCTAGATTGCAGTGTTCTTGTTTGATCACCGCGTTTTCATAACCCTGAAGCAGGTTGTCCAAAAGAAGATACCACGTTCCCGCCCAAACCCGAAACCGCTAAACCCTAAACATAAGGTGCCGGTGCACGCGGCCGCGGGCTTTTTCGGTGTCCTCGCAGTGGCGCTCTGCCGGCCGGACTGCGAGGTGGATGCTTAGCGGGACTCGGTGTTGCATGCCGGGGCCTTGCTGTGAAGAATAGTATAGTCTTGTGACCTTAGGGTGATCATAACGGGATAAACCCTAAACCCCTAAACCCTAAACCCTAAACCGGGCCCGGGATATTGTAACTAAATCTGAATCTCCAAGCTATGGGGGGCGAAGGGCTTCCCAGAGATCTCGACAGGGGTTTTCGCATTCCTTTTCGCGGTTTCGGGTTATTTCGTGCATTTTCCAAAGAAACATTGGGATGTGAGGGTAAGGCTCCTGGAGAGCCCATGACCGTTACATAATCAGGAACCGCAAGAAATACTGTTGCGAATGCTGTTTGAAGCCAAGACCCAATCCCATCACTTTTGAAAGAAACCTCATGCCATCCTAAACCCAAAACCCTAAGCCCCAAAACCCTAAGCCTAAGTCCTCAAATCCTAAACCCTGAAGCATCAAACCCTACTATGCCTTTTCGAAGCCCGTTCCGACAGCTAAGGCTTACTGTTCATTCTTTCAGGTCCCACACTGGAAACCTAAGATTTTTGTTAAGGGTTTAGGGTTCAGCATGGTTTCTCTTAGGGGTTCCTTTCAGGGCTCCTTCATGGGTTTCTCTTACGGGTTCCTTTCAGGGCTCCTTTAAAGATTCCCTTATCAGGGTTTTAGGCATGAAGCCTTTCTATAGGTTACAGGGGTAGAGCCAATCCCCCAGACTTTCGGCTTTGAGCCGAAGACCAACGCCCCAAGAGCCTGAGCCTCGAGGTCTGAAGATTGGGTAAGTTCGATCCCTGTAACTTCCTTACAACTGGCCTGGATTCGGCCCATAACCCTTTTCTACATGATCATGGTTCCCGTTTTTTCTAAAGCATAACCCATCTGACGTTTAAGAGCCCCATAACCTTCGCGAGGCCTTCGCACGAGCAGGCCCTTTAAACGAGGCACCCGTGTGATTCTGCTTTTCGTGCCGGCTCTAGACGTGTAGGGAGTCTAGGGAGTCGTTTTGGGTAAGGTGGGCGCCTCGAAAATTAGAATAGGGTTTTGGGGTATATTATACTGTAAATATCATAAAGAACCCCCCAAAACCCTATGCTAATCATTACGGCCCCTACATTTTGTGCTAAATTTGCTTTCTTTTTCGATTCGGAGTCTCCTGTCTTCGAAGTCTTACGCTTCTGCAGTTGACAGCTCTTGAAAGACAGGCCTTACTTCGGGTCTCGGGCTTACGCAATTTGCAGGAAGCACTAAATCCTGCCGGGGCTCCTATGTCAGAAGTTGGGATCTTTTCTGGGTTTCTGGTAAGCAAGCCACGCTTATTCTGCAGAGGTCACGCTTTGGACGTTTATGGAATCTGAGCTTTAAACTTCCGGGGCCCTGGGTGCGGTAAAGTCCAGAGACTAGGATTCCCTGGACCCCAAAAGTATGTAGAATATAGCCTCTTATAGGTGTTGGGCTATTATTTTACCTACTTTTGGGGTTTTAGGTCTTTACTATGACTATGCGTGCACTGGTCGGCTTTTCTTTGTTGGAGAGGTTCGACTTGGGCTAAGGGTTGCTGATATAGGAAATAAATGTCCGAAAGGGTCCTAGTTACTTTTATGGGGGATACCTCCCCAAATCATACTAGTAATTCCTAACATAGAGACCCTACAGTCTACCATATGGAGGGTTGTCAAAATTATGGTCCCTTTTTGGGTCCCTATTATAATACGGCACCTATTATTTAGGGTACCCAAAAAGGGACCATAATTTTGACAACCACCCATATAGGTACCTGTAGGAGCCCTTAAAGGAACCCTACACCCTAAGCCCTGAATGGAACCTATATAGAAACCCTACAGTCTACCACATACCTACTTAGGACCCCTTCGGGAGTTCGTTTGGGCTTCGGGGGATCAGAAGTTTCGGGCTTCGAATTTAAGGGGGTGCTTGGAATGCTGGAATGGTGCGGTCCTTCAGATGAGGGGTCACAGTTGGGTTTAGGGTTTAGGGATGCATAGAGAGTCCTCTGTCCCGGAGTGTTACTTTAAGGACTGGGGATTCTTGAGCTCTCGAAGTTCTCATCACAGTGAAGGCCGTAAACTTGTTATCATCGCTGTCGGATACATACCTTTACTTGGAGGTTCATGGGTACTTATAAGTAGGGTAACTATACTTATAACCCATATTAGGGGACTTAGAACCCTACTTATAACTACCCCTGAACCTCCAAGTAAGGTGCGCTTAATGCAAGCCACTGTGTCCGAGCGTTTCGAAATCTCACGTCTCAGGGTTCTGGGGCTTGGGATTTAGGGCTCGGGTTTCCGGTGATCACCAGCTTTCAGATATTCGGCTTTGTTTACAGGTCGGGTTAACTACAGCAGGAGCAGTTGGATCAATAGGTAGGCTGCAAGCATTTGAACGGCTGTCGAAACCGATTCTAGACACTTCGAAGATTTCTTTCGCGGCATCGGAGGAGCAACAGCAGTTTCCAAAGTACTACCACTAATATAATACTGCATAACATACATAAGAAACCTGGTCATACAAGACATCCACTAAGGAGATTACCACTATAATAGTGCATGATATACATAAAAAAAAAACCTAGTCATACAAGAAATCCACTAAGGAGATTACCACTTAAACATAAAAAAACCTAGTCATAACCAAAAACACTGAGGAGATTGGACTTTTTTGCCTAAATTCGAAGCATCCCCGCCTGCATTCCCCCTGCAGGTTCAGCAGCATTTCTGCAGAGAGGCGGGCCCGACAAGGGGGTCTGTTTTTTTGAAAGAGGGGACCCTTTAAGGGTTCCTGTAAGGGATCTATAAGAGTTCTATAAAGGGCTTAGGGTTTAGGAATATGGGGGTTTCCGAAAATAGGGGACCCTAATCTAGTACCCTAACTAGTATGATCTTTCTAATAAGGACCCCAAGATGAGGTATCTCTAAGTTTCGGAAACTACCAATTTGTGCTTCTGGGTGTACTGCGCAACTGCTCAAGTGTCGGTTGGGTTGCAGAGGAGGAAGGCCATTCGGAAGTACTTGGGCTTCATTGTCGGATTCCATATCCGATGTGGGTGGTTGTCAAAATTAGGGTCCCTTTTTGGGTACCCTAAATAATAGGTGCCGTATTGTAATAATGAGCCAAAAAGGGACCCTAATTTTGACAACTACCCACGTCTTTCAAACCCTGCACTGCCAGTCTCCTTCCGGAAAAGGGGGGGGGGCACTCGGTCTCGTCCTTTCGACCCCGAAACCCCAGACCCGCCGGTTTAATCGAAGTTCAGGGTGTGCTACGGATATGTTTAGAGGCGTTAGAAGAGGTTTTGGGGCAGCCCCAAACCCTACGCCTTAAACACTACACAGGAGTTTCAGGGATGTTGGCATCGAGGGTTTTCGTGCTCAGGAGCTACTACTGGGTGTTGGAGTGGGCTTAACGTCTGCGGTCGTTTACTGTCTGGTGCTTAGCAGGGAATGGGGGAATGGTTTATGGAGACTGTTATTGGGGACTATACAGGGACTACTATAGGGATCCATTCCCCCATTCCCTGCTAAGCACCAGACAGTTTAGGGTGGGTTAGAGTTAGGTGGTTTAGTGTTTAGGGTTAACTGTTGTTTAGGAGGTTCAGGGTCGATTGGGTTTAGGGTTCAGGAGATTCTGGGTGCAAAGTTTAGGGGGTTTAGGGTTTAGTGGGTTTGGTTCAGGGGTTGAGTATGTAGGAGTTTTAGGGTTCAGGGGTTTCAGGGTTTTAGGAGGTTTCGGTGTCTTTTTGGTCTTAGGGTTTAGTGAGGGGAGCTTGGGTTCTGAGGGAGGTGTCTACATAAAGTTAGGGCTGGTATACCAAGTATACTTTTATATTCAAGGTACACGTTACCTTGAAAAGCCAATTCTAAATGTTCGGGCCCATTGACCGTTGTAGTTCTGGCACCGACCAGGATTATGACATGGGCCTCCAGATGGTGGAACAGCTGTGGGGCTGCGTGGTTTCCTGGCAGTATAAACCTGAACCTAATGTAGAGCTAGCAATAGCTCATTACGAGTCATATGCTGATGTTTGCCACACACCCCTGGCCTTCACCACATCTTGGATGTTTGAGGATGTTGTAAGACCTGAAATCGCAAGCATCGAAACACGGAATCCCCCCATCTGTCTAACGGCCTGATCTTCCAAACTACTAGTGCCGCACCTGCCTTGGTTGTGACTGCGGTCTTTGCTGACCGTTCGCACCTCACCCTACCCGAAACGCTACACCCGACTTCCGCGGAGCCTTGAACCCTAAAACTCTTCCCGCCGCACCGCTCTTTTGATTTGTTTTGATTTGGGGGGGGCCTCAGGTTTAGGGGTTTCAATCCTTGAAGCTTGTCGCCTCTCCACGACAGCAGAACCTATACTATATATCAAAACATCTGTAAAAAAACTCGCACGGGCCGAAAACAACTTGTTACTTTCCCGGTCAAAGGCCTGTGGACTTGCGTGCGTAGGATCTCGAACAAGTGTATGTCCAAAAGGATCTTCAGAACACTCCCCCTCACGCTCACACATGCAGCCAACAACTTATGAAATTCCTTCCTAGACCCCCCAACTACCCTCTAATGTACTTTAAATACCCACTATTAAGGACCATAAGGGCTCCATTAAAGGGCCATTAAGGCCCTGGACTCTGTCAACCCAAGTTTTGAAGCTCGTATACCACTCTCGAGGCCCTGGAAGGCTGGAAACCTCCGATTACAAAAGGGACCTTAATAAATACCTATACCAGGCCCCTTAGTACAATTACAGTATAATGGGCCGCAAAACCCTATTCTAATTATTAAGGCACCTATATTACAGTACGCTTATAGATCCCTTATAGTAACCCTTATAGGTCCCTTGAACAAAAGGAACCCTATTCTAATTATTAAGGCCCGTTTTTCTTGCTTCGTCTTCAACCCACAGGTCATCGTCCTCTGGACCTTTGTGATCTCTTACACGTTTTGGCTACTTCTCGCCACTGCAGAGAGCTTGAGAGCTTTGGAGCTGGAGTGGCCTGGCTCCGGAACGGGGGTGTAGAAGGCTTGCGGCGGTCTGTTTTCCACAAGGGCAAAAGGATCTGTTGCGGTTAGCTTCGTCAATGCCTTTCGAGACTCCGAGAGGGATTTCGGGGGCTTTCCATGCTAAGCTAGGATCCTAGAAGGATGCACATCAAAGCCTTTGCCTAGCTGAACCCCACGCGTGCGACACAGGATATGGGCCTAGGATCTGTAGCCTTGTTGCGGTGGTGTGGCTCAGGGCTACAGTGCGTATACTTCCCTGGGATAAAGACATTCTATGATGCCCCAAAACCCGAGTTCTAATCCTTAAAGGCCCCCGTATTGGAGCAGTGCTTATGCCACTAGTTAAATTAAAAGCCAGAATTGAAATATATTGAAGGCCCTTGTACTAGAGCTTTGCCGGCATCGAGCTGATACTACCTGCGGACCGGACGGCTGAAGGATGAAGTTTCAGAAGCTGATAGTCGAGCATTTTGGACCTAGGGGTGTTTAGGGTGCGAGTCTGCGGCTGTTAGGGCATAAGACATTCACCGTGTTGAGTCTTGACGGAACTAGTCGTGAAACTCGGAACCTCTAAACCTCTAGACTCTAAGCCCCAAGCCGTTCCTGTGCATATGCGGAACGATCTGAGGCAAGTGAACCAAGCTGAGAAGCTACTTGAGCAGCTGCATCTCGGTCGCATTCCGGCGTTTCGGGCTTAGGGGTGCGTGAGAAGCCGTGGGGGATTTAGGGTTTAGGGCCTTTAGGGTTTGGGCCGTGGGTCCGCATCATTGCTTCAGAGAGTTGTTCAGGGTTTCTACAGTTGACGGAAAAGGTTGATAGACGCAGCGAAGACTTTCTGAATGCGACACATGACTTCTTGCTCCAGTCTTCGGGAACTCGGTTTGGGTAATCTCATTGTAGCGAAAGGATCCAGGAGACATCAGTATAGGGTATACGTACTAAGTATCTCCCAGTACGTGGCAAACTACTACAAAACCCGGAAATTCTGAAGAAAATTGAGCTTAAACCAAACAACTCTTAACCTCAACGACGAATGCCTGAACCCCAAAACCCCCTAAACTCGAAACCCTGAAGCCTAGACGCCAAGCACTGAACCCCTAATTCCCAGGCCCCCTCGCACCGCAGAGCCTCATCCCTGAAACCCATAAGCCCAAAGCCTAATCAAAGCCCAGAACCCTAAACACCAGAATCCATATAGTACCCTTTTAGAATCCACTAGAATTTTTATAGTCTATAGATAAACTTTCATCCAGCACAATTTGCACCGGCTGATCTGTCTGAGAAATTTTAAAACTGTTATGGTAGTTCTATTGACTAGAAAACCCACAGCGCAAAACCTCAATCCAACACCCTTCCACCCCCGGACGTGTCCCGGTGGGAGGAGTGGGAATCCCAATCAAGACCCTGACATCAAGTCTCAGGCTGGCTTTCTGCGGGGCGTTGGGGTGGGGGGGGGCTCGAGAGTTCGGGGTCTCGGGGTTTTGGGTTTAGGGTTTGGTAGGGATGTGGGAGTTTCCGAAAATTAGGGGTACCTTATTTTGGGGTCCTTATAATAAGGATCTTGCTATTTAGGGTACTATATTTAGGGTCCCTTATTTCCGGAAATCCCATGTAGCTCTTAGGGGTTTCAGGATTCAGGCTCTAGGATGGAGGATACCAGGACCCCCCCAATGGCCCTTTAATAGAGGCCTTGTGGTCCTTAATAGTGGGTATTTGAGATATAATCGAGGGTGGTTGGGGGTTCTAGGTTTCGAGGCTGAATTTAGGGTGTAAGCTTTAGGGGTCTGGAGATTCTGGATTCTCAAATGTTTCGGGCTACATAGAGGTGCCTGAATGTTAAGTACAATTGTGCTAGTCCCTGCGGTTCTCCAAGACCAAATATACGTTAGACGAGGCTGATTGGGGTGCGGATAGGATTTGGGCTTGGGGTGTCAGTTCGAAGAACGATGTTGGAGTATTATGGTTGAAGCACTTATTCTGGGAACGCAGTGGTGCATAAACTCGATAGCATACCTGTGGCGGCGTTGCAGTTTAGGGAGTTGTGGCTTGGAGCTTCCGTTTCGTAGCAACTGCCCTAGGCCGATCTTTTCCCTTTGGGACCGAATGACACTTATATGTAATGGCCCTCTACCTCTCTACTATGAATCGCTATATGATTCTTTTCGGCCTGATGAAGGTTGGCTACAAAAATCAGGTTCGGGCTTGGCAGCTTCCGAAAGCATAGCAGATTTGCTTACCGTGTCCCTATAGAGGGAACGAGGCTTAGGGTTCCAGGTTTCAGTAGCCGGGCCTATATCCAAAATCCTAAACCCCTAAGCACCAAATCCTTCACCTTAGGCCCTTGTTTTATAGGGGCAAGAATATTTACCAATTTATTATGATTATATTGTGCAATATACCCCAAAGCCTTACTGAAATGCTCAAGGCCGGAATATTGCGCTTATCAAGAAGCCTGGCTCCCCAAAGCCTGTGCAATTATGAAGTCCGAAGCCCTACAGAAACTTTAGGATGCCGCCAGAAGCGTGATGTCAATGTCGAGCTTTATTGCATATGTGGCTCTATGGCTCTACAGAGTTATGCGACTGAGAGCCAGAGAGTTGAACGATGTGCAATCCTGCACGAATCCGGGAGTCTATCTTCTTCGCATAGTATATCGGACACCTAGACCTTCATATACCACGGTCCTTTTCGGAAAACCCTTCAAGGGATCTGCCCTTGGGATCCTGCCAGGGCTCGTGGTCCTCAGCCGTAGCACAGGAAAGCCCGAAATCCCAAAACTCGCTGGACCAACACTGATCCTTATCCCCTAAACGCAAAGATTCAAAAACTCATGGGATCCTTAGGGGGGTAAGGGGGAGGGGGTTAGGGGACTATACTTCCTGAAATAGGCCGTATTAGGCCTTATTATGGGCATTAAGGCCCCCTACCCCCCCTCCCCCTACCCCCCTACAGTAGAAGCCAGAAAGTTGGAACATCAATATCCTTATGGCCTTAAGGTAAAGTATAGGGGATCCTTGCACGAATCCTCCTAAAGCCATGTTCCAACTTTCTGGCTTCTACTATAAGGATCCCTATGAAAAACCCTGCAGCAAAGTTCGGGAGCTCCAGTGCGTCGCTCCCCAGGTGAACGAAGGGCTCGTAGGCGTTGCAGAGCTCTCCCGGACGGTTCGGGAGCCCAGAGGGAGCTCACGTGTTGGTCGTTTAGGATTCTTACAAGGGGTTTAGAAGAGTTTTGTTGTTTAAGGGTTTTGGGGCTCAGCTTCTAAGGAGTTTATGTTACGAGGGCTTGTACAGGGCTTATAAGAGCTTCATTGGGGTGTATAGAACCGCTTTGTATGTTGTGGGTGTTGGATGTGCGACTAAGCAAGGTTTTACAAGTTGGGTGTTGGGGTCTAAGGTTTCGAGAAACTTGACTCTACTTCAAGACTGAGGATAGCTGTTGGCCGTTCTTGCAGGTTTCTGTCGGGGTCTGCTAATATTCTGGGTTTTCAGAACACTTACATCCTTTCGTACCATGACAACTGCACATAAAAGTTCAAGCCTGAAGATTTTTCAATAAGGCACCAGCCTTCAAAGTATACTGCTCCCACCCTTAGCGATTGAAGGGTGGGGAGGGCTTGTGTATGAAAAAGAAGGTTGTTGGCGCACTCTCCCCTTAGCTTGCTGAGAGCGTCTACCTTGCAAATGCGGCGAGCCTCAGGCATGCCTTAGCTGTGCTGCAGTGTAGAATGTGGAAGTCAGCAAGTCGGGGCAGTATGGGTTTTATTCGTTTTAATCATGTAACACTACACACTTATGGGTATGTTGTACCGTAGTAAGACCCAAACCATATTTTCACCACTGAGCTGGCTATGCTATTCTTGTGACGCTGTGCAGATTTATTGTAGTTGTTTTGCCGACCCTTTCGCTTGAAGACCTGTGCTTTGTATTCCCAAGAAACGACGAAGTCCAATTGCTGCGAAACCTTGCAGTAAGCACCAAGCCTAAGCCCTGAACCCTGAATCATAAACCCTAAACTCTGACTCATCAAACCTGAACCCGAAAACTCTCAACAAATCGCTTGCTCGACAGGGAACCCGAAGCCTTTCTTGCAAGGGCTCGATGTGAACGTTATTTCGTGGTTGCATACTTCAAGAACAAGGGGTCCTTAGGCGTGGCCACATGCCTGAAGCCAACTGCCCGATAAGCAACCGTGTTACACACGGTTACCAGGCTTTAGCTGCAGAAAGCCTTAGCACCGTATGAGACCGTAGTACATACAAAGCCCTTAGCAAAGCAATCGTCCCGAGACCAGAAAGTCATTGTCAAGCAAATAACGAATTAGTCCCCTACACCCGGCTTCGACCCATTCGCTGTAAGAAAAGCCCGTTTGATAGTCACAACACCCACCCCCCCCCCACCCCCACCGAAAACCCTAAACCCTAACCCTGAAACCTATTTTCGTTTCAGAGATTTGGACCGAGGTGCGGAAGGCCCTGAAGCAGCATGGATGGAACGGCCGCGCGTGACCTTGCTGTGTTTGCTAGTCATGTTGCAGGGGATTGGGATATATCTCATTTCCAGGTGTGTTTGGTGCTGAGAACCCCTGCTTGCAACCCTCAACCCTCAAACCACTAAGCCCTGAAGCCCCAAACTCGTCAGCCCTTTTGTCCTATGTGTTGGATTCGAAGCTCGAACTGATCCGACTGTGCAGATCTGGGATGGAAACTTGCCAAGCCTCACTCAGGCTCCCTTTGGGATCCCTTTGTCAACAGCGTCACTCCCTTGCGACTTCAAAACCCAAAAAGACATGATGGTAGGGAGACTTGCACCACGCTTACACATCATGTTATTCTTGATTGTCGCGCACGAATTCTGGAGGAGATTGTTTGGCTACATGTAGCTGTGCAAACTGCTCAATTGTAGTGGAGGAAAGCATCATGGGGAATCAGTGCTGCTCAAAACCGCGCAAGTCGGTGATAGTATTGGTAATTATTTAGGCTTCTATAGTATTCTCCTGCCCCCTACACCTGAAGAAGCTCCCCAACCACAGCTTAAGCACAGGAGACGTAAGTGCTGCAACCGTCTGTGTTCAACCATTCTGTGTGCACTACCTTCCATCCTGCTTTCCATATATAGAAGGTCATGGCTTCGTGTGATTTGGGATCTCAGTATGGGATGTACAATTGAATGTGCATGGCACTCGGATGCCAAGTACCTGTTGCCCTGTTGGGAAGCTCCCATGCAAACCCTATGCCCGAAACTCCCTAAACCCTTCAACTCAAGACTAGTGCAAACGATAATGTCAAAGGTGTAAGGGGCATTGGCTTTTGGATTTCCGATGTTGGCTTGTTCCTTTGGTGCTAAGGTTCCTTACCGGGCATCCGCAAGACCTCATGAGTCACTGGGCGGCATCGGCTTTCTCCGTGGTTCCACTTCCAGACTATTTGGGGTCCGAGTTCCGGAACAATTCCATACACTTCCCTAGATTCCCTAAATCCGCGGCTTCCCTCGGTTCCTGAACATGCGCGAGACGGCTAACACTCTCTACATTCCCCAAGTTCCTTAGTTCCGTAAACCATGCGCTGGAGTGCTTGGGTTGTCTCGTTTCCCGAAATTGTCTATAGATCGGTACACGATGCACGGGATTGGTTAGGTTTCCTAATTTCCCGAATGTCCCTAAGCACCCTGTAAGTTTGCTAATTTCCTGAAACGCCCTAGCTCCATCCACCATGCGCGGGACTACTTGGATTTTCTGGTTTCCTTATGTTCCCAAGATCGATACACCATTCGCAATACTACATGGGTTTTGCAGCTTCCTGGTTGTCTCTACATTCAGAACGAGAAATTGCGAGATACAGGGAATGCATTAAGGGTTTATAGAGTTAGAGGTCTTAGGGTTTAGGGATGTGGGGCCCGGGTTCCTCACCCCGCGGAAATTGCATCGTCAGGTTTGCTCGACAAGCTGCGGCAAGCACAGATCAGCATCTTTGCGTCAAGGAGTTGTGTAGCACTCCTCCTACCGACCTGGAGTATAGCGCAGTAGCAAAAGAAGACATAGTAGTACGATGACAAGTCCCAAATACCCCAGGCCTATGGTACAAAGATCTCCGAAATCTTGTAAATTTGTTTCGGGACCCGGTCCGACTAGTGGCTAAAGAGTTACTGAGTCTAATGGCATGGTATCCAAGACTTGAGGTTCAGAGCATGTGCACAATCGTGTTGACAGGGTTTTTTTTTGTGGGAGGTGTAAGGGCTGTTGGGATGTTTTGATTGTGTGGGGCTGTCGTAAAAGCCCTGAGGCCCAAAAGATGGTGGGTATAATTCGGTTTAGGGGCATCGGGCCGCTTTCTGTGGGAAGACTGTTCCGATGCTCTCCAATTCCAAGACCTCTGCTTAAGGATCTTCATGAACGGGTTTTGTAAGAGTTTCAAAAAGGATGTCTTGCGGTTGCTGTTTGGGGTTTGCCAGATCACTCACAGTTCTCAGGGGGCTTTCGAATAAGATAGTCTTTCTGTGCACTGATTGACAGCTCCAGAAGCACAGTCAAGATCTCAATCGCACATTGATGAATATGTCTGTGTGTATATAGGTAGTACATAAGTAAAGTATGCATATATATACATATGTAGATCTACATGAATATATTTTATTATATGTTCTTAACTATTAACTTAATATTCATAAAGGGACATGGCCCTAATATAGAACCTCATTAAATCGCAGGATCTTTCGTGTGGGGACGATGCCTTTCCTTGGCTGGGCTTTGGAGTACCATACTTTAATACTTTTTCTCTTAAAGGAACCATTATAAAATAAAAGTTTATACTTTTTTCTCCCTGGTTACTTAAAAGCCCAGATGGCTGAGGTTCATTGGACACAGCCCTTGAGACCGAGGCTGGAAATGTGTCTTTGGCTCCGCGCGCCGGGAGCGTTCACTGCTAACTGGTAGTTGGGTTATGTTAAGCTTTGTTGTTATGTTTAGTCTTATCCTGGACCCCCCAAAAGTAGGTAAAATAATGAAAATATTGGCCCAAAACCTACAAAAGGCTGTTATTCTGCATATTTTGGGGTCCAGGATTGTTTTCTTTCTTCTGGGCTCTGGTGTGACATGTGTATGTCGATACTCGGGAGTCTTTGCCAGTGGCACTATTATTGTTGCAGTTGGCTTTCGCACCATTCCCATTCGTATGTAACTTTGGTCGTGCTCTTAGCTGCGTTCACACTTCTGCACAAGGCTTCGACCCTAAACCCTAAACCCTATTCGGACCCAATCTGTAAACACAAAGCCGAGCTCTGGGTCGCTTCGCTTGCTAGGTGTTTTGCCGTTAAGCTTGTAGGTGGATGGAGGGCTACAGCGGAACCAGGACTGGGCTAAAGTTACGCATTTGATGGTTGAGGGCATGTTGAGCTCATTGCCGCTCACATGTTATTTTTTGATGTTGGAGTTCAATTTGCATCACTTGCTGCTGCTGGTGATGCAGCGTTGCTGCATGCTCCACTCCCAGTTAAGACGACGAACATGACGATGGTGCCAACGATTATGCCGACTTCAACAAAGACTACTACCAATACTGCAAGGCTCTAGACGAATGAGTGGCGGAACTGCTGAAGCTAATGAAGATTCCCGGCACGAAAATTGGGGATGTGTATTGCTACCGTGCTTCCGTCACCATGATAGATTGCAGGAGTCTAGTGGCTCGAATGCTCAGATTTGGGTAGTATAATGGGTAATAGTAAGTACCCATGCTATTTTGCGGGTTCCTTACTGTAATTGTGTAATTGTACTCTTATATAGTCCCAAACCATATTCTAATTATTAAGGCCCCTAAAGCATACGGGTTCTGATCTCGTAACCCTAAACCCCTAAACCCTAAACCCCAAACCTGTTTCCAATGTGCTCAGCAGGTCTGCAGAGCGCTTCGTCACTCGGCTCAAGGTTATGCCTTGTCGGGTGCACCGGTTTCTGGAGCCGTTACGGTTTAGGGTTTAGGGTTTAGATTCTAGGGCTTCTAGCGAATCGAGCGTCTAGCTTGAAATTTTAAACCAGCGCTTTGCCTGAACTTCTAGGACACTAAACCCCTCAACCGAAGCCGGTGACTCTAGTTTCCAGCCCATGCGACCAAAGCCAAGTATGTCAGCTCATGGACAAAAAATCAGCCAAGAACAGTAAAGCATTAAACGCAAATCAACCCGTTTTGCCCGGTTCACTGTCTTCTAGGAATTTCCGGATCCTTCCATCATTCCTTAGGGGGTTAGGGGGTTTCGCGCTTTAGGGTTTATGTAGTGTTTTGCATCTTTCCGAGGCTCGAGGCACCCAATTTTTGTTCAAGAAAAGGTGCCCCCCCGAAGCCTGGTATGCGAAGACTCGGAAGGCCATTACTATTCGTATTCGTATGAGCTTAGTAGCTGAGTGGACACACTTTATACTTTTTGGGATAATATTACTCATTATTACTCACTATAAAACTGAAAGTGTACACTTTTCGGGGCTTATGAACTCAGCAACTAAGTGAGTATTACCAATACGATTACTCTTGCGACCACGGAAACACTCCCTAAACCCAAGCACCCTGAGCCCACACACTACCCAGACCCGAATTCTAGAACTCTTCTGGTGGCCACCTGTACTGCAATGAGCCAACCAGAAAAGGTAGTACAGTTCAGGGTCTGCTTTAACCGTATTATCGGGGCCTGAATACTTGGACCATATAGTCGACCCCAAAAAGCCCTGTACAACCCGTACAAAGGCTTTCTGGTGAGACTGAGCAAGTCGTGTTGGATTTGCGGCTTGGGTCTGCATTGCGCATGCAACGGTTTATTGCTTCAGAGTTCTGCGAAGTTGATTTTAGGAGGTTTCCACATTGTTCAGAGAGAGTTCCGCAATGGCTCTGTAATGGGATGGCTATATAAGGGTTTGATGAGAGCTCTTTGCAGGTTCTTTCAAGGCTCTAAGAGGGTGCGTGTACGAGTATTCAACAAGGGCTTTAGCGTGTCATGCGGGTTTGGTGATTGTTAGATGTGGATGTTCTGTTCAGGGTTTCAGGCTGGCACAACAGATTTGGACCTGCTTTCTGTGTACTGGCGGTCCGGGATACTCTGGTCAGGAAGCAAGGTCTCCAAACAGAGAATGAGGACCTTAAACCCTAAACCCTGATCCGGAAACCCTAAACCCTGAAGCCTAAACCCTAAGCTGAAGTATTCGGGTCCTCGAATCATGAACCCTAATTACAAGGGTTCCTGGTTTTCAACCCCATACTGCCCACACTCTGAACCCCGATCTCCCGACCCCAAACCAGAAATTTACACCTGTTGAGAGTCGAGGTGATAGAGGATAGAATCAGAAGACCCTAAACCCTAAACCCTATCCCCCTACCCCTGAACCGTAACCCCAAAGTCTCAACCCACAGGTCTTTCCGCACTTAAGTCTTAGACTGGCCCTGCTTGGAGGTTCAGGGGTAGTTATAAGTGCGGCTATAAGTCCCCTAATATGGGTTAGAAGTATAGTTCCCCTACTTATATCCCGACTTATAACTACCCATGAACCTCCAAGCAGACCCTAAACCCTATATCCTTCTTATAGAAGCCCTATAGATCCCTGGGACCCTTAAAGGAACCCTTATAACTACCCATGAACCTCCAAGCGGGGGCCTAAACCGTAAATCCAAGCCCCAAACCCTACAATATGAGCCTCAAGAAAGTCTGACATCTACTTGGGGCTTAGGGTTTAGGGTTTAAATATACTTGGGGGTGCAGAGAAAAGGAACCTCCATAGTTCCAAACTCCGGCACGGAGGCCGCGAGCTGGCTGTGGCGCGTTTGCGGATCCACCCCTGGGCGGAGTCTCGTCGTACCAGCGTCCTAAACTTGGGGTTGAGGGTCTTGGGGCTTAGGGTTCAAGGGTTCGGGGGTTGTTCAACCTGTTCCTTCGCAGCTGTGCACACTAAAGTCCAGTCCATGTGGCGCCATGCGGCTCATCCACAGAAAGTGAGAAGCTGTGGCAGGTACTTTGGACCCTTTGGGATAGAGTTCTGTAAAGGAGTCCCCCGGAATGAACACATCTTCAGACACCTTGTCTCGGGCATCCGACAGCAGTCCAGCAGGTCGGGTGCCGGCGCCACCGAAAACTACTGCAGCCGGTGGACATGCCTCCGCCGATGGTTCCGTTCCAGAGACCCCGCCATGGCCGTAACAGGAAAGTTCAGCAGTCTCCTGCAGCGATTAGCACACCCCGCAGGCTGGCACGGCCCAGACACCTGGACAGTCGGAAAGCCCTCCGCGAAGCAATCTTGGGCAGATGCGGCCCTAGTCAAGCGGAGCTGTTGAGCAAGGCTGACCTTGAGCACACCGATTTCCAAAAGCATGCGGTGGGGCACTTCAGCACGTTCCTCAAGGCGATCGCGGACCTCGACAGGGTGCTTCGGGAGTTTGCGGACCCTTCTTAAGCCAGAGCGGCAGTCACGGAATCAACAAATCATACGAAGACTCCCGGCGCTCCACACGGATCTTGATGCATTAGAGTACTATAGGCTATAGTCTATAGCTGAAGGCTTCTCTTCATATGGGTAGTTGTCAAAATTGTGCCCCTCTTTGGGTACCTATCATAATACGACACCTATTATTTAGGGTACCCAGAAAGGGACCCTAGTTTAGAGAACCACCCATATAATGTACCATGATAACAGGCCCCAAGGTTCGAGAGAAAAACATACAAAGTGGGGATGTTGAGTTCTTCTTCGCTGCACAACCGCTTCGACTCGACTAGACCCTCATAGCAACACGACCCACAAGTTATAGTCTCAGCGCCGCTGTACTTCTGAAAGGCCCTAATCCGCAAGCCCACCGTCCGAAAACCTGATCCTAAGCTCACCTTCTTTGCGTTGTTTGGATCTCCAAACAGTCTAAGAAAAGACCTTGCAACCTATAACTACCCCTATAACCCTAAACCCTAAAACACCCCAAAACACGATAAAGCCCTACAGTCCCCAGTCCCTATCCTAAGCCCTAAACCCTAATTGGAGGTTCAGGGGTAGTTATAAGTGGGTTCTAAGTCCCTAATATGTGTCATAAGTATAGCTACCCTACTTATAACCCTACTTATAACTACCCGTGAACCTCCAAGCAGACCCTTATAGAATCCCTATAGATCCCTTTAAAGGGACCATTAAAGGGACCCTTATAACTACCCATGAACCCCTAAACCCTAAAAACCCTAAACCCTACAACCCTAAAACCCTAAAAACCCTAAGACCCTAAAGCTTAAAACCCTAAAAACCATAAAACCCTAAAACCCTAAAAACCCTCAAAACCCTAAAACCCTCAACCCTAGAACCCTAAACCCTAGAACCCCTGAGCCCCTAAACCCACAAGTCCCGATAGTCAAGGCCAGAAAGTTGGAACATCATTATCCTCATGCCCCTAAGGTAAGGTATAAGGGATCCTAGCACTAATCCTCCGAAAGCCATGTTCCAACTTTCTGGCTTCTACTATAAACCCACTAGAACCCTAAAACCTAAAAGCCCTAAAAACCCTAAAAACCCTAAACTCAAAAAACCCTAAACCCACAAGTCCCAAGCAGCTGCATCTGAGCCGGTCCCGAGGAAATCTCAGGGCTGGGAGCCGCCGAGACCAGCGGTGGAAGGCCTGCTCCCAGTAAGACCTTCTGGTTTAGGGTTTAGTAGGGTTTAGGGTTGTAGGGTTGTAGGGTTTAGGGTTTTAGGGTTTTAGAGTTTAGGGTTCAAGGTTTTTAGGGTTTTGGGTTTTAGGGTTTAGGGTTTGGCGAAGTTATCCTACTTTTGCTTTCAGTTTCGGGTTTAAATGGGTATCCTGCTTTTGTTTGTTTGCAGTTTCCGGGTTTAGGGTTTAGTGCCCGAAGGTTTCATGAGAGGTCTTTTGCTGGGATTAAGTTTGTGGCCTGGTAGGGGGGGCGGGGTAGGGTGGGGAGGAGGGTTCCATAGGAAAGCCCTCCGGATCCAAACGCCTAAACCCTAAACCCTAAACCCTACGTTTTCAGGGTTAGTGAATCGCAGCTTTGGAGGGAATATCTTGCTGTCTTTCAGGGATTTTTAGGGCTTGGGATTCCAGGTGTCAGGTAGTAAACGGTTCTACGAAACTTCTTATGAAGGGTTCTTTAAAGTTTGAGGGTCCTGGCTCTCAGGTTTCTGGGGTTGGGTAAATTCAGGTCGTGGCAGGCTCGACCATGTGCTGCTTCAAAGGCTCTGCAACACGTCTATAGGTTAGCTGATGGTTCAAGCGGGTTTCGGGAGAACTCCAAGCAGCATGATTCGATCAATACTCCCTGCGCCAAACCCCCTATGAAGACGCAGCACAATTAGCGGAAGCACCTGGAAGCCCCTAAATCTTGTCAACCTGATCACTCTACTAAACCGAAGCCCCCAGAAATCCGATAAACGCACACTCCGAAAGACAGAAAAAAGCTTGTAAAGCTGAAGGTACGCAATTATTCCTCCCTATCAGGCATGTAATTCCTGAAGCCGCTGTTACCGAACATCTTATATGTCGCTGGTGCGGCAGCGCATCTAACCTGTGATGAGCCCCGAACACCTTATATCTCTGAACATAGCGATGCACAGCCACTTTGCAGCCAAGACCTGCATACGTGATATGGGAGTTTCCGAAAATAGGGACCCCAATATAGTACCCTAAATAGTAGGATCCTTATTATAAGGACCCCAAAATAAGGTGCCATCCCACATCCTGAAACCCCCAAGCCCGAACTCGAAAGACCTCACCTCATCAAAACGAAACAAAAACCAGGGTTTAGGGTTTAGGGCTTAGGGTTTAGGGTTTAGGGTCAAGCAGAACTAGAACATCTACGGCGTCTACTCCCTTTCTGCTTGTCCGGGCCAGGCTGTACCTAGCCATCCAGCACGCGGCTGGGCAGGCCCCCCACCATGGGACAATATCACCACAAGCCGTAAACCTGCTCTTTATGGGTAGTTGTCAAAATTATGGTCCCTTTTTGGGTCCCTTTTATAATACGACACCTATTGTTTAGGGTACCCGAAAAGGGGCCATAATTTTGACAACTACCCTTGTGGATTAGGATGTATTGCTTTGGGGCTTCGGAGCCTAGGTTTCAGTGTTGAGGACGGCAAGGTTTAACCTTTATATCAACTCTATTCTACCTAGACCCTCCATGCATCATCTATTGGACTCTAAATACCTCCAATTTGGGACCATATACCCCTATTTGAGGGTACAAGGAGGGTCCTGGTAATGACTTCGACTCGATTCAATGTGTGGGCTCTCGGGCATTCGGGGACTTGGTTTTCATTTGACTGATGTGTCGGGTTAAAATACAATGCTTTCAGTGTTGTGCTTGGAGGGGCATAGCCCAAGCAGGAGTGAGTTTGCTTTGCTTTTCTGAAATGATTGGGTTTGGCCTGTCTCTGATGAAGAATCAAAAGCTTCCTAGACCGCACCATTCTTTTTTAAATTTACTGTTGCGGAGTATGCAAATTAGTCAACAACAAGACGGATAAAGACCATACAGAGCACCCAAATGCCCTTCAATTAGGGAATCTTCCTAAGCTATACCGGGCTTCTAAGTCGGGGTTATGGGTGAATGCTCCGTCGTTAAGATTGTTGGGCTCTCTTGGGTTGAGGTCTACTCCGAACCTTTAGCTCGAAACCCTACACTTTGCACAAGGTGGCAGAGCTGCGGCAGCAAGCGTCTGCCGAGCCCCTCCAAAACGAAGTGCCACGCGGCTCTTCATAGGGGTTCGAGCATTTAGGCTTTGGATTAAGGGTTTAGGCGTTTAGGGATTTTGGGGTGTTTCATGGTGTTTCATATGCCAATGCAGGTTTGAGCATTTAGGCCTTGGATTCGGGGTTAAGGCGTTTGGGTTTTGGATGTTTTGGGTGTTTCTGGCATTAGGCCTTATAAGGCTTTTGGGGCGTGCTTCCCGGGGCTTGCAGGCTGCCGTAGCTGCGCTGGGGTTTCAGGGACGGAGGCAGCGAAGACACCCTATAGAATATACTATATCCCTAAGGGTCCATGTACCAAAATAGTATGTACTTTGGCCTCAAAGTAACTAAGTACTCCCTATACAGGTACATTGGGGCCAAAGCATATGCTATTTGGGGGCATGGACCCTCAGGGTATACACGCTAGCAGAAGGGTTTCAGTTTCAGGACCTCTTGAAACTGTTGGCTCGCCACCGCGAAGCCTAGTTATCCAAGTTGGTGAACATGACGAACTTTGATGAAACCCTAAACCCTAAACCCCCAACCGAAAACATAGGAGCCATAGGCTTTTGAGCTTCTGGAAGCACGGAGCTGACTCATACCGTAAACCGAGTAGCACCCGAGCTTTGTAGGCCGAGGCAGTAGAGCATGCGGAATCTCAAACCATTCAACTATAAGTTGCCTTTGGTTAGTAGGGAATGGAGGAATGGGGTACGATTATAACTACTATTACTACCAGTCTTCCATTCCCTACTAACCAAAGGTAGGATAATTGAAGTCTGAGTAGTTCGTAATAATGTTCCTAGGGCTTCCTCAGTATAGCTATACGATAACATATTCCGAAACCCTATTCTGTTTCTCAAGGCTCCTATAAATGCCACACTAACCCAAAGCTGAAGCAAACTCAAATGCAAGCCTCCAAGTAAGTTAGCGATCCCGAAAGCATAGTCCCTAAGCCCTAAACCCTAAACCCTAAGCCTCAAGCCCCAGGCAGCCGAAGCCTTAGTCGGGTTCTGCGAGGCAGCCCACCACCTGAAACGTGACTCCCAACACCTCGTATTTTGAAGTCCTAAACCCCAATGCCGGAAGCAGAGGCTCCGAAGCGCAAAACACGAAAATCCGAATCCCTACTCCCCCCCCCCCCCCAAAAAAAAAAATCGTACACGTAAACAAAGAACGCTAACACAACCTTACATCTCGTTAGTGTTGATGACCATCGCCCTCAGTTGCGACGCCACCAGAGAAAAAAAAACGTAGTTACAACCTTGCCTCAGCTGTTTAATTACCTTTTTTAGAGGCCCTATGCTATTATGGGGGTTCCTTATTCGAATTATAGTATAATGGACCCCAAAACCGTATTCAAATTATTAAAGGGTTTAATTATCCCCACAAGCCCTCACAACTCTGAACCCTAAACCCTCTTTTAGAGGCCCTAAATCCCCACAAGCCCCCGAACGCCTGCAAAATCCAAAGCTGGGGACCAAGGCGAGAGCTCAGCATGCTGGTTCGCAGCCAGGACGCTTCTTGTGGGCTTCAGGCTTCACGAGTCAGCTTTAGAGCAGGTTATTAAATGGACATAGGATAGGGTTTTACAGTTTAGGGGTTCGAACCGTACCTAGTGTAACCACGGCGCCTTAAGAAATGTGTATGTACCAGTCTTTTATGGTAATATCCCGTTTTAAAGGTGCATGTTTTACTCTATGTAAACCCTATCCCGAAACCCTAAACCCTAGCTGCTGTTCCTTCCAGCCCCCTAAAACCCTAAACCCTAAACCCCTAAACTCTAAACCCCTAAACCCCGAAACCCTAAACCCTAAACCCCTAAACCCTAAACCCTAAACCCCTAAACCCTAAACCCCTAAACCCTAAACGCTGAACCCCTCAACCCTAAACCCCACCCTGCAGGATGTTCTTCTGCGACGCTTGATGAACCGCCGCTACGCTGGACTTTCCTCGTCCTCGTCGCCCGGGAGGCTCTAGAGCCTTCCAGGGCTCGAGAGCATGCTAGGGTTTAGGGTTTAGGGTTTAGGGGTTTAGGGGTTTAGGGTTTAGGGTTTAGGGAGGGCCCCTTATAATGAAGAAACCCACAGGTCCCTATAGTCAAAGCCAGAAAGTTGGAACATCATTGCCCTCATGCCGTTAAGGTAAAGTAGAGGGAATCCCAGCACTATTCATCCTAAATCTATGTTCCAGCTTTCTGGGGTTCACTATATAATGAAGCCCATTCAGGCAGGGATATCCCTATAAAATGCTTATGCTTATGTGAGCTTGTTTTGGCCCCTATATGTGGCTTACAGTGACCTTCTTTTGGGGTCCTTACCAGGGTCCTACTATTTAGGGTACTATATTAGGGTTAGGGCTTGAGAGTATACGGCTTACAGTGACCGTATTTTGGGGGTCCTTGCAAATTTTGGTATAAGGATCCTACTATTTAGGGTACTATATTATGGTTTAGGGTTTAGGGTATCTACCCATCGGCTCCTAAAAATATTCCCACGAAAAGGAACTACAATGGAGCCTGTAGGTATAGGTCGTGAGGTTAGGTTTTGGAGCCTTGGATTAGAGTTTAACAGTTACAGCGTTCAGGGTATAGGGTTTAGGATATAGAGCTTGAGGCTATACGGTTAAGGTTTAGAGCCTTGGATTAAAGTCAAAGGGTTATGTATGGTATAGGGTTTATAGGGTGGAGGATCTCAGGCAGTCGATGCAGCGCAGCCTTCGGGGCCCCCAGAAGCACTATAAAGCCGTAGAGCCCTTTAAGTATCGTCGAAGAACCCCCAGGCAGAACCACTATAAAGCCTCCGTATAACCCGTCCACGCCTGCCAAATCCTGAGGCCGAAACCACAAACAATCTTGATTGTTAGAACCCGCAACGTGTCCAAATCACCTCCAAACAAAGCTACAACTCCTCCAACAGCCTTCTAGAATCTAGACCCTCGAAACCGCAAACCCTAAACCCTGCAGCCCAAAGCCCCTCAACCCTTACCCCAAACCCTAAACCCTCTAAATCCATGGGGTTCAGGGCCTACGCATTTCATCCTTCCAGTGACAATAAAAAGCCTCACCTTGGGATCCGAAAACCTACCGTTTTAGGGGTCAGACCCTCTAATTAAGGGGTCATAACCTACTATTTTGTAGGGTTTGGGGATACAGGCAGGGCAAGAACTCAAAGTCCAGGCGACTCCATCGTGTACCCGAGGAGCAGCTGGGACGAGCCCAGGCAGGTTCTTCAAAAGTTCCGGCTTAGGGTTTAGGGATTAGGCTTTAGGGATTAGGGTTTAGGGTTTAGGGATTAGGGTTTAGGGATTAGGCTTTAGGGCTTATGGTTTAGGGTTTAGGGCTTCAGGATTTGCGGATTCGTTGGTTTTTTTTGAGCAGGCGGGAGCTGCCTGGGGGTGGGGGTGGTTGAGAATTTTCGGTGGGTTTTGGAAGGGGTTAACTGTGGGCAGAAGCTTCTGGAGATTGAACCCTAAACTTCAACCCTCTGGAGATACGGGAGTTTCCGAAAATTAGGCGTACCTTATTTTGGGGTCCTTATAATAAGGATCCGACTATTTAGGGTACTATATTGGGGTCCCAAATTTTCGGAAACTCCCATTTTGAAAAGCCCTTATAGATCCCTTAAAGGAACCCTTATGGTACCCTTTAAAGGACCCAACTTTTAATTTTAACCCTGGAGATGAAGAGGTTGTCAGCTTCCAAGTCGGCGAGGGTCTTTGGGGTTTGGTGGACTTTCGCTCGGCCGCACTGCTGCTGACAACAACACCAACAACAACAACAACAGCAAGAACAACAACAACAACGCCAACAGCAGCAAGAAAAGCAAAGACAGCAACAACAGCAACAGCAACAGCAATAACCACCACTACTAGTACCAGTACTAGTACTACTACTACTACTCCTCCTCCTGCTGCTACTGCTACTACGACGACGACGACGATTACTATATACTACTGCTACTACCACGACTTCTACCACGACGACGACGACTACCACTACTACTGATTACAATGATATTAACAGTATTACTACCACTTCGACGAGGACTAGGACTAGGACGACGACCTACAATTGCCGCTGCTGTTAACTACTTTTATGTGACTTTTCTTGTCAATACTCCTACCGTGAGCCTTATTACTTTGAGGAGTTTTACCGCTGGACTTGTTTGAGTCTCACGGTCAGTGCAGAAGCCCTAAAGCCTAAACCCCGCTAAACCCTGAAACCGAGAAAGGTGGCGCATGAACGGCCAGAGCCGACCTCTCCGTCCAGCGCGGCTGCCAGGGGCCAAGGAAAATTTCTAGATCTGCCTCCGAGAACAACTACTAACTACCATAAGGGCTGCTACGGCGGTTCTGTGCAGGCTACTATATGGGCACTATGAGGTTTTAGGGTTTATGAGTGGATTCTTTCGGTTTGGAAGGTTTTGACAAACGGTGCAAGTATCACGGGTTTGCAAAGGATGTGCACCGTTTGGTCGTGGCTCTGGTGTTGGGTTCTTCAAGGTGTTAGGACTGTCATGGGGGTTCCGAAGACACGGGACGCTAATGCAGTACCCTAAATAGTAGGACCCCAGAATAAGGTACCCCTAATTTTCGGAAACTCCCTTATCGGGCTTCACAAGTTAAGGGGTTGCAGGTCACTGCGTTCTTGTTAAGGGATTTGATTTCAGGTACCATAAATAAGGGAACCATATTGTTTACTATAGATCTCAAAATAAATCCCTTAACTAGAATTAGAACGCAGGGAACCCTTAAAGGAACCCCTATAGATCCCTTAAAGGGACTCTTAAACCCTGGGCATCAAAATAGCCCAAAAGCCTTATATAGTATGGTCTTTGGGCCCAAAAGCCTTAATATATGAGTCCTTAGATTCCTAGGGAAAGGGCCTTACCCCTAGGATGCCGGGCAGAACTTCGAAGGTTCAGACTTTCTTCAGGCTCAGGGCCCAGGTCCCGAAGTCTCTGATGTAGAAACCTTGGGCCTTTATTAGGGTTCCATAAGGGTTCCTTTAAAGGGTACTATAAGGGTTCCTTTAAAGGGTACTATAAGGGTACTATAAGGGTTCTTTTAAAGGGTACTATAAGGGTACTATAAGGGTTTTGGGGGGTTTTAATGTAGGAACCTGATTAAGAAACCTTGGGCCTTTTTTTCAGGTTTCCTTTACAAGGGTCTATAAGGGTTACTATAAGGGATCTATAAGGGTACTATAATAATGTAGGAACCTGATTAAGAAACCTTGGGCCTTTATTAGGGCTCCTTATATGAACCCTACTATTTTGGGGTTATAGGCCCAGGGTTTCTTAATCAGGTTCCTACATTATCCTTCGAAGCCCACCACCCCCAATCAAGCCAACGAGCAGAATCTCTCAAATCGTAACGACCCCAAAACTCCCAACTTTATTGGAGTTACTATGGGGGCCTAAATAAATACCAATACTATTTTGGGGGTTCCTTATTATAATTATAGTATAATGGGCGTATAATGGGCCCCAAAACCCTATTCTAATCATTAAGGCCCCCATATTAGGGGCCAAAGTTCAGCTCCGACGAGCCAAGGTTAGCCCAGAATCCTCGCCGGCATGTTGCCGACAGGCGCCGTTCTAGAGTGCGTGCACGTGTGCATGCATGCATGCATGGGTGCGTGCCTGGGTGTGTGTGTGTCTCTTGGAGGTTTTATGGAATTCTCACAAATTGGGAGCCGAGTAACTTGAATCTTCAATCCCTAGGGACAGACACCACCAAAATCAAGTTTAGAACTGAGTACGGGTTTTGGAGTTCTGGATCCGAGCTCTTCTCTTCCGAAAGCGCCGCTATAAGCCTTACAGACCCTGAGCTGTCAGAGATCACTATAGTTGTCCTTGCGGATGGCTGCATTTTGTCAAAACCTCCGAGGCCGCCAAAAATGCTAAGCAAGGCCGCTTCCAGAGCAGCCGATGCTCTTCAGCACCCGGTAATCGGAAAGGCGATTGATGACCACTTACCTGTAGTCTCCATTGTAGTTCCTTTTTGGGGTTGCCTTATAGGATCCTAAATTATATATTTGGTTAAACCAAAAAAAGGAACTACAATGGAGACTATAGGTAAGCTCTAAACCCTAGCCTCAAAACATGTCCAGAAGCCTTTAACACCGCGCGGTGAGAGATCTGAAACGCTAAGACCGTGAAGCCCGCATATGGTCCCTCCACGGTTTAGGGTTTAGGGTCCTGACGGGACCCCCACAAAAGAAAGCAGCGGAGGCGGATGAGGACCTTAGCCAGCCCTCGACAGCAAGATCTTTGCGCTCTGTCGTTCGGCCCTAGAAGGGTGAAATGCGTAGGGCATACTAAAGGGGCATTAATCTAGGTTCCTGACTGGTACCCTGTTGACTCTTAATAACAGCAAAAAGGGTAGCCTTATTATTTAGGGGTCACTCAGGAATCAGGAACGAATATTATTTTGGGTCTCCTTATTGTATTTCCACTACAGCATACCCCAAAGCCCTATTCTAGTTACTAAGGCCCCTGTAGTACGGCTTTGGGCTTGAGAGACGCCAAGCTTGGAGGTTTCCGACCTTTTATACCCCAAACAGCCCAATTTCAATTATTCGGGCCCCTACAGTACGGTGTCGGGCTTTGGGCTTGAGAGACTCTGTGGCTTGGGGTTGCCGACTATGAGGTTTGGGGGGACTTATCATCATAGGGACCTTTAGGGGGGGTAGGGAATATTTAGGGGGAGGGGGGGTAGGGGGCCTTAATGCCCATAATAAGGACCTAATAAGGCCTATATTTAAGGAAGTATAGTCCCATACCCCTCTCGCCCCTGCCCCCCTGAGGGTCCCTATGATATCAGTTAGAGGTCCGCATTATCCAGGATCCTATGCTCCTCTTTAGAGTACTTGAAGGTTCCGGGGTAGTTATAAGTGGGGTTATATAGGGGCTTTATAGGGTTTAGTGTTTAGGGGTTTGAAGGTTCAGGGGTAGTTATAAGTGGGGTTATAAGTCCCCTAACATGGCTTATTAAAGTACAGTTACCCTACTTATAACCCTACTTATGACTATCCATGAATGAACTTCCAAGTAACCCCCCCAAAACAGTAGGAAACCGGATTAAGGACAATTAGTGCTGGGATTCCTTATAATATACACATTAATTATTCTTAGGGATTGAGGCTATTGGGTTTCCAGCCTTTGGGTTTATACTGTAAGCGCAATCTCAAACATCCGAGAGCCTAGACTGCCTGGGACATAATCTTCTTGCTAGATTCGTCAAACCCAACCTACACCGTCTGATCAGACCGTAAACATCCGGTGTGAAGGACAACAAGGTTGAGTGCATCCAACCCCTAAACCCACCACCCTTAAACCCCTGTACTTAGTAGCTAAGTGGATACACTTTACACTTTTTGGGATAATGTCACCCACTATAAAACCGAAAGTGTGTAGTTTTGGGGGCTTATGAACTCAGCAACTAGGTGTAAACCCTGCACCCAGAACCTAGAGCCCAGGGCAGCAGAGCGGCGTGGTCCGATGCGCGCGACAGCTACAGCAGCGCACCGTTTGGGGCCTCAGTTGGCTCAGAGATTTTAGGGTGTTAGGGTTTAGGCTTTGTTGGTGTACCGTTTTGGGGGTTCAGGCTTAAGGGTTTAGGGTGCCCTAGGCCCCAGTTGGCCTTTAGAGCACAATTATACCTATATAGCAGTATGAGTAGTTTTTGCATAAGGGGGCGGGTGTCTCCTGCTCTATCCCGGGCTCCTCCGGTGGATTCCTAGGCTTAGATATTGAGTTCCCGTTCAGCTTTTGTGGGTCGTGTAATTTTTTGTAAGGGGTCCTACAAGGGTTCTGTAATGATCTCTTTCGAGGATTTTACACCTTTACATGCTGAATTTGCAGCTTAAATAAATGTTTCTATAAGAGATATCTATGGACGTCAAGTTTTATCAGTTTAGTTCGCTTGATTGCGGGTTGCTCTCTCCCCTTTCTTTTGGTGATTGCGTTGAAGGGTTCATAAGTTTCCATCGTCTTGGGCATTCTGAACATGGTGCTTCTTAATCATGTCTCTGCATCATTACACCACGAAGCCTTGTTGTCTCGTATACAGCCCTTTGCAAGCCTTATACATATGGGTGGTTCTCAAAATTAGGGTACCCTAAATATTAGGTGCCGTATTATATTAAGGACCCAAACAGGGACCATAATTTTGACAACCACCCATATATGCATAAGCCCCATGGAACCCTGAAACTGAAGCCTGGAAGATCCTGTTCGATTGTTTTAGTTGCCCGGCCAGTCCTCAACCTAAACAGCCAGGAACACATCAACAAAACAGGTACAGATGAAAGCCGCAGTCTTCTTTTAGGCTTGTGTATGATTGTGTTATACAGCTCTTTCAAGACAGTGACAACAGCACTTTCCGGCTTAGCATTACCCTAAACCCTAAACCCTAATCCCTAAACCCTACACCCCAAACCCTAAACCCTACACCCCAAACGCCAAACCCCAAACCCTAAACCCTACACCCCAAACCCTAAACCCTAAACCCTACACCCCAAACCCTAAACCCTAAACCCTAAACATCTGGCCCAGGGGCTTCCGACTTGACCTGCGCTCCGAGACGGCAAGCTCCTGGGCTGCAGAGATCTTCCTTGCAAGAGGGGTCAAGGTCTCCTGATTTTGACATAGGGGCCTAAAGAATTATCAATACTATGTTGAGTGTTCCTTATTATAAGTATAGCATTAATAATGGGCCCCAAAACCCTATAACTCTATTCTGATTACCAAGGCCCCTTTTTTAGGATTTATTGGGTCTTGTCGTCCTGGGGCTTAAATAAGCGACTTCGGGTTACAGTAGAAGCCCAAAAGTTGGAAACCCAATAGCCTCAATCCTTAAGAGTAACGTATAAGGAATCCCAGCACTTATTCCTGGGGATTAATGTAAGTCTTAACCCTATTATAGTTCCCTAAACAGTACGATCTTTATTATAAGGACCCCAAAATAAGGTGCCATATAACCTTTATCCGGTTTCCAACTTTATGCTAAACCCTAAACCCTAAACCTCAAACCCTAAACCGTACTGTAGGGTCTTGTTGGGATGTAGCGTTTGACCGAGGCTGAGGGACTAGGATTTAGGACTTTACGGGGTTTCCTGTACAAGGTATTGGCTGTCTACTCTTGGGGACTCGAGGCCTTACTTGGAGGTTCAACGGTTTAGGGTTTAGGGTTTAGGGGGTAAATACCTGGACCCCAAACGTATGTAGAATAATAGCCTTTTATAGGTGTTGGGCTATTATTTTACCTACTTTTGGGGGTTTAGGTATGAGTAGGGTTAAAAGTCTCCCCTAATATCGGTTATAAGTATAGTTACCCTACTTGTGAACCCTATATACTTCTAACTACCCATGAACCTCCAAGTAGGGATTCAGGGAGCTTGAATGCGGGGTGTGCAGAACATAAGAGCCGTTTGTGTGCTTGGGCTTTGCTGCTTGTCCGTTTCAGTCTTGTGGCTTTTACTTTGTAAGTGTGCTTGAAGTTCAGTATCCTAAGGCCCCCCAGCATCATGTCTGTAAGCATCGGTACATTTGCGTGTCTGCGGTGTGTGTGTGTGTGTGTGCGTGTGCGTGTGCGTGTGCGTGCGGGTGTGTGTGTGTGTGTGTGCGTGTGTGTGTGTGTGTGTGTGTGTGTGTGTGCGTGTGCGT